>ML286439.1:0-119306 GCA_005239495.1 Nicotiana undulata | reverse complement strand
TTTTGTACATGGCATGTTTAAAGTTGAAATGACGAAGGCATTTTGTTCCGCTACCCAAACACTTCCATCCTTTGCTACCCCTTTTTTTAGCCTTGTTTATTTTTTTTCATACCCTTCTTTTGGAATTAGAAAGTAGAGTTAGAAGAGATATATATATATATATATATATATATATCTCTTCTAACTCTACTTTCTAATTCCAAAAGAAGGGTATGAAAAAAAATAAACAAGGCTAAAAAAAGGGGTAGCAAAGGATGGAAGTGTTTGGGTAGCGGAACAAAATGCCTTCGTCATTTCAACTTTAAACATGCCATGTACAAAAAACAATTGAAGACAAAAAAAGAACCCATACATAGTACCTCTTGACCGCATCGGAATTGATATCCATATCTACACATTTGCCTTCTATGTCCGTCAAATACAAAGCACCATTGGGAACCACTTTTGTCACAATGAACGGCCCTTGCCAGTTTGGGGCGAACTTGCCTGTAGCTTCAGCTTGATGTGGAAGAATGCGTTTCAATACCAACTGGCCCCCTTCGAATTTCCGGGGATGCACCTTCTTGTTATATGCTCTTACTATTCTCCTCGGGTACAGTTGACCATGACATACCGCTGCCAATCTTTTCTCATCAATCAAACTCAACTGCTCTAGTCGGGCTTTGACCCACTCATGATCATCAATTTTAGCTTCTGTAATGATCCACAAGGATGAAATCTCAACTTCCGCGGGTATGACTGCCTCAGTTCCATATACCAACAAATAAGGAGTTGCACCTACTAAAGTGCGAACAGTAGTGCGATAACCCAATAAAGCAAAAGGTAACTTTTCTTGCCATTGCCTGGAACCTTGCACCATCTTGCGAAGTATCTTCTTTATGTTCTTGTTAGCAGCCTCAACAACTCCGTTTGCCTTGGGACGATACGGAGTGGAGTTTCGATGCATGATCTTGAACTGTTGAAATACCTCTTTCATTAAATGACTGTTGAGATTAGCAGCATTATGTGTGATGATCACTTTGGGAATTCCGAACCGGCAAATGATATTTGAATGAATAAAATCTACTACTGTCTTCATGGTCACGGACTTGAAAGTTATAGCTTCGACCCACTTGGTAAAATAATCAATAGCTACCATGATAAACCTATGTCCGTTGGATGCGACCGGCTCAATTGGCACAATGACTTCCATGCCCCAAGCGACGAAGGACCAAGGCGCGGACATTATGTGCAACTCAGATGGCGGGGAATGAATCAAATCGCCATGCACCTGGCATTGATGACACTTGCGAACAAAGCTAATACAATCTCGTTCCATGGTGAACCAATAATAACCTGCTCGGAGTATCTTCTTTGTCAAGACATACCCGTTCATATGTGACCCGCACACTCCAGAATGCGCCTCGGTCATGAGAGCTGAAGCTTCTTTAGCATCTATGAACCTCGGCAGTCCTATGTCTGGAGTCCTCTTGTACAAGATTCCCCCACTTAAGCAAAATACACTTGCCAACCGTCGAATGGTTCTCTTTTGGTCACCTGTGGCATGTATTAGATATACCCCCAAGGCTCACCATCAATTTACTCTTCAACCACATTGCAATAGGCATGCTGATCACGAACTTGGATGTGCAAAGGATCGACGTACGCCTTATCCGGGTGGTGCAACCTTGATGCATGAATAGCTAAGGCATCGGCAATCTCATTATGAATCCTGGGAATGTGCTTGAATTCTACTGACCTAAACCGTTGACAAAGATCATGCAGATACTGTCGCTAGGGTATGAGCTTTATATCCCGAGTCTCCCATTCTCCCTGAATTGGGTGAACCAACAAATCTGAGTCTCCCAAGACCAATATTTCCTGAACTCCCATATCTACTGCTAACCTAAAACCCAAGATGCATGCTTCGTACTCAGCCATGTTGTTGGTGCAATAAAATCGAAGTTGGGCTGTTACAGGGTAATGTTCCCCTGTTTCAGAGAAGAGTATCGCCTCTATTCCAACACCTTTCATGTTAGCAGCTCCATCAAAGAAGAGCTTCCAGCCTGGCTTCTCATCATGGTCAACAACATACATCACTTCTTCATCGGGAAAATAAGTTCTCAAGGGCTCATATTCTTCATCTATTGTATTCTCACCCAAATGGTCGGCCAAGGCTTGGGATTTCATCGCGGTCCGGGTCACATAGATGATATCAAACTCTGTGAGTAAGATCTGCCACTTTTCAAGTCTTCCCGTAGGCATAGGCTTCTGGAAGATATACTTTAGAGGATCCATGCGAGAAATGAGGTAAGTAGTGTAGGACGACAGTTAATGCTTCCGCTTTTGTGCAACCCAAGTCAGGGCGTAACATGTCCTTTCAATAAGAGTGTACTTAACCTCATAAGGGGTGAACTTCTTGCTGAGATAATAAATGGCCTGCTCCTTCTTGCCAGTGATGTCGTGTTGACCCAATACACAGCCAAAAGAATTATCCAAGACTGCCAGGTAGAGAATCAGGGGCCTACTAGGCTCTGGAGGGACCAACACAGGGGGGTTTGAGAAGTACCTCTTAATCTTATAAAATGCTTCTTAACACTCATCGGTCCACTTGATTGCAGCATTCTTCTTCACCAACCTAAATATGGGCTCACAGGTTGTCGTGAGTCGAGAAATAAACCTGCTGATGTAGTTCAACCTTCCGAGCAAACTCATCACCTCTGCTTTATTCTTCGACGGGGGCAACTCTCTGATGGCCTTGACCGTTGACGGATCCAATTCAATACCTCGGCGACTAACCACAAATCCCAACATTTACCTAGACGGGACACCAAATGCACATTTTGCTGGATTGAGCTTGAGGTTATACCGGCAGAGCCTTTGGAAGAACTTCCTCAAGTCCTTGACATGATCAGACTCCTTCTTTGACTTTATGATCACAACATCTACATAAACCTCGATTTCCCTGTGTATCATATCATGAAATATGGTGGTCATCGCCCTCATGAAAGTTGTCCCAACATTCTTCAAACCAAATGGCATTACCCAATAACAATACGTGACCCATGGCGTGATGAACGTTTTCTTTTCTGCATCTTCTTCATCCATCAAGATCTGGTGATATCCCATATAGCAATCCACAAAGGACCCAATCTTATGCTTGGCACAGTTATCGATTAGAATTTGGATGTTTGGTAGTGGGAAATCATCATTCGGGCTCGCCTTGTTAAGATCTCAATAATCAACACATACCCTGGTCTTACCATCAACACATACACTCATGTCAGTCTTGAACTTTCTTAACTTTTGCTTGACAGGAGGGAATGCAGGATCTGTTGGCAATATGTGAACTACCAAATCAGTGCTCAATCCTCGCATGTCGTCATAGGACCACGCAAAGACGTCCTTGTACTCCAGCAGTGTTCTGATTATTTCTTCCTTGGCTTGCGATTCCAAATGCACACTTATCTTAGTTTTTTTGATATTATCCTGATCTCCTAAATTGATTGCTTCAGTTTCATTCAGATTAGGCTTTGGTTTCTCTTCAAAGTGTTTTAGTTCTTTACTTATTTCCTCAAATGCTGCTTCGTCATCATATTCCATTTCCTCATCATATTCTACTTCTTAGATCATTATATTAGGATTAGACTGGATTTTAGGACTAGGCTGAAAATTCCTCATGCATGTCATATCATTATAGCCACCATAAAAAGAGCTGTACAACAGAAAAGAAAAACAAAAATAAAAAGAATTAGGAATAATGGAAAACGGAAAATTTCATTTCATTAATATAAAGGATAACAGGGTTTGACATCGAAACAAAGTAAAAAACAAAATTTGGATTACAACCCTGGAATAACCTATATAATAGAAAAGAAAATAAAGAAAACTACCAAAACTCCTTCCGGGTGGGGAGAGGGGTAGCTTCCCAATTGCTAAGCTTCACAGTTGGCCCAACGAGCTGCACATTGGCATTACTGTAGCCTTCCCCGATTTCTACCACATTAACTTCATCAAATAGACCCTGGAACTTCTTGATTAGTTCTTCATCAAAGTCGACCACGGGCTTTGGGACCATTGATATCGGGCGTTCTTCGACCCCTGGTTTGACAAAGGAGTCGGAGATGTGTGGAACAGGCTTAGGCAGTGACCATGCCTTCTTTTTCAACCTTTTAGCCCTCTTCACATCTTCCCTTGTGGGCTTGAATCCCAGACCAAACGTACCAGGACTTTCACGTAGAGACACTGGATGCACGATACCTTGTAGAGATGAACCCAGACCTTCGCCCGGCACAAAACCATTTTTCAGCATTTCATTCGCCACCATGACAGACGCAGAAGGTAACTTTGTACCAGTCATGCCTTCTTCCTCAGAGATTTTCTCAACTTATACCGTTTCAAAAGTTTGGTAGACCCAAGGGCCTTTGTCATCCTCAGCTTCCATAAACGGGACATATGTGTCATTGTAAGCACATACACCCCCGTCAACATGCATGATTATCTCCTGCCGGTCCCACTAAAATTTTGACAATCTAGTGCAGGGAAGATGGGACTGCCTTGGCGGCATGTATCCAAGGCCTGCCTAAAAATAAATTTTAGGAGACGGCCACATCCAGCACTTGGAACTCCATGGTGAATTCGACCGGCCCTATTGGCAATTCAAGCATTATATCACCAACAGAATCATTTCCCCTTCCATCAAAACCACGGACACATATATTGTTTCTGTGGATCCTATCAGTACCGATTTTCAACTTCTTAAAGGTGGAGAGAGGGCAAATATTTGCGCTGGAACCATTGTCAACCATTACCCTAGAGACCTTAGTGTCCTCACACTTTACTGTTAGATAGAGAGCTCGATTGTGTTTCGTGCCCTACAGGGGCAGTTCGTTGTCCAAGAAGGTAATCCTGTTCGCCTCAAAGATTTTGTTAGTGATCTTCTCCAAATGGTTCATTGTGATCTTATCCGGGACATGGGTGTCATTTAGAATCTTCATGAGGGCTCTGCGATGTTCATCTGAATGTATCAGCAGTGATAGAAGAGAGATCTGAGCTGGCGTTTTCCTCAACTGTTCCACGATGGAGTAATCCTGCACCTTCATTTTCTTCAGAAACTCTTCTGCCTCCTCTTCAGTAACAGGCTTCTTTACTGGGATTGTGCTATCTTTGAATGGCTTGGCTTTCCTTAATTCCTATGGGGTAAATCATCTCCCGGAATGAGTCAACCCCTCGGTTTTATTAAATTCCTCTTCAACTTTTTTCCCTTCGTAAGTTACGGTCACCTGCTTGTAATTCCACAGAACAACTTTGGTATCCACTACTGGCAGCTGGGTCACTGGCTTGATGATAACTAGGGTCATAGGAGCCCCTTTCACAACTATGACAGGCTTGCTTGATTACCCTGGAACTATCACTTTTTGATTTTCTTGATTCATACCGATATCCTTTGAAGGCCCTTTCATGACCAACACCGGTGACTTCAGGTTGAGCGAGCTTAGATTCTCTGTCGCCTTTTTAATATTCGAAAGCGTTTCTTTGGTAGAGTTGGAGCTTTGATTGAAATACTTTTGGTGGCACAGATCATCATAATAGACTTTGAAGACTTCTCAAGTTCCCCATGCTCGTGCACTATCTCAATCATGTGCATCTCTGCATGGGCTGGCAGAGGGTTCTGGTTAATGTTCGGTGCATCTGAATTCTGCACCACGATCTGATTTGTATCAATGAGTTCTTGTATTTCCCTTTTCAAGTGCCAACACTTCTACGTATCGTGCCCTGGAGCATCGGAACAATACGCGCATCTCAGAGAATAATCAAGTTATTTGGAGGGGATTGCGTATCTCTGCATCAATTGGCCTCAGAACGTCTAATTGCCTCATCCCTCGAAACAAACTGGTATAGGACTCACCCAAAGGAGTGAAGTTTTTCTTCCGTTGCTGCCTCTCTCTTTCATACTCCGGCCTGGGTCTAAAATTCGGGCCAATAGGGTTACGGTAGGGTTGTGGGGGTTGATAGGTATTTCGTGGAGCTGGAGCACGCCATTGTGGGTAAGGAGGGGGGTGAGCATATGACTGTGCATCGTGAACATGGTATTGAGGTGGTCTGGCTGAGTACTGGGGGTCCGGGGGTTGGGAATAAGGCTAGGGTGGATTATATGGAGTTTGGATGTAGGCTGGAGGTCGGGATCGAGGCTGACTATATTGAAATGAACCCTTCTAGCTATGCCATGGAACAGAGACAACCATGGAGACATCTTCCTTCTTTTTCTTGCCCAACAAACTTCCGGTACCATTCTGGATTGCCTGTATGGTGGATTTTATAGCAGAGTAACTCATGATTTAGCTCGACTTGAGCCCCTCTTCCACTATTTCTCCCATCTTCACTACGTCATTGAAAGGCTTACCAATGGCAGAGATCAAGTGGCCATAGTAAGTGGGCTCCAAGTCTTGAACATTACTAGAATACGGCAGATTTCTGACGGCCAAAACGGTCGAAAATCGGTCGGAAATCACGTATTTCCGACTGTTTTCCGACCAAAATTGTCGGTCGAAAATAAGTTTGTCGGAAATTTAAGAAGGTCAAACAAATAAAATTAATAATTAAAATTAAATTTTATTTATTTTCTAACGGATTCTGTCCGAAATTAAATAAAATTTAATTTTTTTAAAAAACATTTCCGACGGAATCCGTCAAAAATGTGTGAATATTTATTTTTGTTTTTTAACTTTTCCGACCGAATCAGTCGGAAATTAATAATTAAAAATTAAATTTTATTTAGTTTCCGACGGAATCCATCGAAACTGTTTGAATATTAAAATATTTTAAAGAAAATTCCGACCAAATTAGTCGAAAAACTGTGAATTTATGGTTAAATTTGGGCAGTTGTCCGATAGTTTCCATCGGAATTTTGTGTAAAACTGGGCAAAACTCTGCCCAATTTCGAGCTACAACACCTGTCAAACTAGTACACATAAGAAATAGCAACCAACATACATTATCAACAATCTAAACCAACCTTACATTAATACCATTAATACGAATCATTAAACCTAACAATTTGGGCATAAAAACATCCAAATAGTATCCCACATTCAAGTTTAAAAGCAATACATAAAGTTGTCTCTCACAATCAAGTTTACCAAATCAACCAAAACATCACAACTAAACTACTACACATCAGATTCAGTTTGTTCATCATCAGATAAAACATGCCCATGTTTACTCATGAATTTATGCATCTTGGCAATTGTTCCGTTTTGGGAGTCCATTTGTTTCTTCAATTCACGAATCTCATTTCTCATATCATCCGTCTGTTCTTGATTTTGAGGAGAAGAATTGGCTAAGAGCGGGTTTGGAAGACATGTAGGTCGACATACTCCTAGTCCGTAGACTCTGCCTTTGTTTACTCCGCTCGCTTCCTGTGTCCACAATGAAGTGATATCATCAGGTGTTGGTTGAGTTGAAGGAGGCTGAGTTTGTAGCCATTCTTCCAAACTTTTATGATAATCTTCCTAAAATGAAAAACATAATTATCACGTAAACAAACTAATATTGATAAATCAAGCAATATCCTATATTGTGATATCCTACTAAATGTTACATGATCCTTTGCATCCCGCACAATTGTTCTTGGAGACTCGAAGTATTTAAATATTTGAGATTCAGGTATTAAAGTTCTTGTTTGCCAAGCAATTCTCTTCTCAATTAAAGATTCAAAATCGTAACTCATTGCATGTCCCACGTATAATAATGAAAGAAAGTAAAGGATTTGGACATACAACCATGATATCAATATAAAGTTGTAGTTTATTTAGCAACTTTGATCCATATCTAATCGATTCAAAACTCTCCTGAGCACATTAGGATATCTAATTGAGTGTATGACTCAGGGAGGCTTTCAGGCCGCAGGAGTGTGGTGAGGAGGCTTTCAGGCCTCAGGAGAGTGGTGAGGAGGCTTTCTGGCCTTATGTTATTATTGCGCTTGGGCTGTAGGAGCCCATCCGGAGTCTGTACACACCCAGTGAGCGCCGGTACCGATTGAGTGATGATGATTTCCCGCGGGATTGATACTGAGTGATGATGATACTGAGAGAGAGAGAGAGAATGACTGAGGGGAAACTGTTACGAGAAATGATTTTGGCCCGAGGGGCAGATTTCAAATGATTTTACTAAGTTTTTGAACTATGATTTACTTCATTTTGGAACTGTTTTTACTGAGGATTTTACTGAGATACACTAATATTACACTTGTTTTTAAATGATTTCTTGAAACTAATTTCGAACTTATTATTTGATGAATACTACATCGTGAATTGGTGTCTTACTAGTTTTGTGAAATTGTGTATATATTCTGTGTGCTTTATATTTCTCAGTCTGTGATTTCTTTTCATTACTACTGAGTTGGCGTACTCATGATTACTCTCTGTTCCCCTCTGCACAGATCCATGTACCAGTTCGCAGTAGTAGTTATTTTGGTTTGATAATAGCAGATCACGAGATTTCGAGGTACCTGTCCAGCGTCCACAACTTCTCCACTTCCTTTCCTTATTTAGTTTTAGAACTTGATTCAGAGACATATTATATTTTTAGCAGAGTTAGATTTATTTATTCTTAGATGTTCATGTTTATTGACTCGAGTTTCAAGGAGGTTGTTTAGAGTTGTTTAGATTATTTATTGGGGCGCTAGACTTATATAATTTATTTCTTTAATATTATTTGTTGCTGATTATGAAATTGTGAACTCATATAATTGGACAATTGTGTAGTAAAGTGATGGTTGGCTAGCCTAGTTCCACGATAGGCGCCATCACGGCCTGTTAGGATTTGGGGTCGTGACAAGTTGGTATCAGAGCACTAGGTAACATAGGACCCAACGGTCATGAGCAGGTTTAGTAGAATCTTGCAGATCGGTACGGAGACACCTGTACTTATCTTCGAGAGGCTGCAGAACTTTTAGGAAACATCTCTATTTTCTTGAACTCTTTCGTGCCATTTATTGATTCTTGAAATCTAAATTTACGTCGTTTCATTCTCTCACAGATGGTGAGGACATGTAATACCGATCAGGGTGACCAGACACAAGCCAGACCCATAAAGGGGCCGAGGTCGGGGTAGAGGTAGGGGACCAGACCAAGCAGTAGCTGGGGTAGTACCACAGGATCCCCCTATCGTTCAGGATCAGGTTCCCGCCGATGGTGCTCCAGCGGGACAGGCTCAGGCATCGGCAGTGCCTATTGTTATTCCGTTTCTTCAAGAGACCCTGGCTCAGATATTGACGGTGTGTTCCACTTTAACTCAGGCAGTTGCTATGTCCACTACTGGCAATGCAGCTCGGACCAGGGGAGGAAATCAGACTCCAGCTGCCCGGACACCTGAGCAGGTTGTACGGGGTATTCAGGCACCAGGAGCAGCCCTAGTTCAGCCGGTTGCTCCAACTCAGGATTTTGTGGTCGCTGTTATGCCTGAGAATGAGCAGCGTAGGTTGGAAAGATTCAGCAGACTTAAGCCTCCGACCTTCAGTGGCACAGAGGGTGAGGACGCCCAAGGTTTTCTTGATAAATGCCAGAGGATACTACATACTGCGGGTATTCTGGAGACTAGTGGGGTCTCGTTTGTTAAATTTCAGTTTGCGGGTGTTGCTTTTACTTGGTGGGAGTCATTCGAGAGGCGTAGGCTGGTTGGTTCATCACCTCTCACCTGGCAGTAGTTCTCCACGATCTTTTTGGAGAAATATGTTCTTCAGTCCCACAGAGAGGAGCAGCGTAGGCAGTTTGAGCATTTGCGCCAGGGAGAATTATCAGTCACCCAGTACGAGATGAGGTTTTCTGAGTTGGCTAGACATGCTTCTGAGATTGCCCCTACTGACAGGGAGAGGATTATGAGGTTTGTAGATGGTCTCTCGTATCAACTTCGGATTTTGATGACCAGAGAGAGGTTGTCTTGAGTCACATTTGAGCAGGTTGTTGATATTGCTCAGGATATTGAGTCGGTTCGTAGGCAGGATCGTGAGGAAAGAAAGGTCAAGAGGCCTCGGGGATCAGGTAATTTCAAAGGTGCTCCTTCTAGAGGGCAATTTCAGCCTAACAGAGGTCGTTCATTTAGACCTCCACAGCCAACTCGCCCAGCTTATAGCGGTGTGTCGTCGGGGCAGGGCCTCGCAATTCTCATCAAGGACGTTCATCTTTTAGTTCCCTTCCAGCTCATAGGTCCGCCCGAGCATCATCTTATCAGGGTTCGTCTGGTGGTTATCAGGGTGGCGGAGGTTCTCGTTTGTTTTCATCTCCAGCTACAAGTAGTTGTTATGAGTGTGGAGAGTTCGGACATGGGTGGAGGCATTGTCCATGTCGTTCTAGTAGTTCATCCCAGTAGAGGGTTCAGCCCTCGGCTTCATCCCCAGTCACTTCACCACCTACCCAGGTCGCTAGGGGTGGTGGTCAGGCAGCTAGATGCCGTCCTAGAGGGGGAGGTCGAGTAGGTCGAGGCCAGCCACGTATTTATGCACTTCCGGCTAGGACTGATGCTATGGCTTCCGATGCGATGATTACATGTACTATTTCGGTTTGTCAGAGTGATGCTTTGGCTTTATTTGACCCTGGTTCCACGCACTCTTATGTCTCATCCTATTTTTCTCATTTTCTGAATATGCCCCGTGAGTCTCTAGTTACTTATGTTCATGTTTCGACTCCGTTGGGCGATACTATTGTTGTGGACCGTGTGTATCGGCCGTGTCTTATATCTATTGGGGGTCTGGAGACCCGAGTGGAATTGATGTTGCTGAGTATGGTAGATTTTGAAGTAATTATGGGCATGGATTGGTTATCCCAATGTCATGCTATTCTTGATTGTCACGCTAAAACCGTTACCTTAGCTATGCCCGGAGTTCTGAGAGTTGAGTGGAGGGGGTCTATAGAGCATGTGCCTAGCAGAGTGATTTCTTATTTAAAGGCTCAGTGTATGGTTGAGAAAGGGTGCGAATCGTATCTTGCGTTTTTGAGGGATGTTATTAGTGAGACCCCATTTGTTGATTCTGTCCCTGTAGTTTGTGATTTTCCGGATGTATTCCTTGCGGACCTTCCAGGCATGCCACCTGACAGGGATATTGATTTTGGTATTGACTTGGTGCCAGGTACTCATCCTATCTCTATTTCACCTTACCGTATGGCACCAACAGAGTTGAAAGAATTAAAAGAGCAGCTTTAGGAACTCTTAGATAAGGGGTTCATTTGGCCTAGTGTATCGCCTTGGGCATCGCCGGTGTTGTTTGTAAAAAAGAAGGATGGTTCGATGCGCATGTGTATTGATTATAGACAGTTGAATAAGGTTACAGTGAAGAATCGTTATCCGTTGAAAATTCGGGATTCTGATATTCCGAAGACGGCTTTCAGGACAAGATATAGTCAATATGAGTTTCTGGTTATGTCATTTGGGCTGACCAATGCCCCAGCAGCGTTCATGAAATTGATGAACAATGTGTTTCAGCCCTATCTTGATACTTTCGTTATTGTATTCATTGATGACATCCTGATTTATTCTCGTAGCCAGGAAGAGCATGCTCAACACTTGAGAATCGTGTTGCAGTGATTGAGGGAGGAGAAGCTTTATGCAAAATTCTCTAAGTGTGAGTTTTGGCTTGGTTCAGTAGATTTCTTGGGGCACGTGGTGTCTAGTGAGGGTATTCAGGTTGATCTGAAGAAGATTGAGGCGGTGCAGAGTTGGCCTAGACCGTCTTCAGCTACAGAGATTCAGAGTTTCCTTGGTCTGGCGGGTTACTACCGTCGCTTTGTGGAAGGATTTTCTTCTATTGCTTCACCTCTGACCAAATATACACAGAAGGGTGTTCTATTCCGATGGTCCGATGAATGTGAGGAGAGCTTTCAAAAGCTCAAGTCGGCATTGACCACAGCTCCGGTACTAGTGTTGCCTACTTGTTCGGGTTCTTATACGGTCTATTGTGATGCTTCTAGAGTTGTCTTGGGAGCGGTGTTGATGCAGGAAAGTAGGGTGATTGCCTACGCGTCAAGATAGTTGAAGGTGCACGAGAAGAATTACCCAGTGCACGATCTTGAGTTAGCCGCCATTGTTCATGCCTTATTGATTTGGCGGCATTATTTGTATGGGGTACAATGTAAGATTTACACTGATCATCGTAGTTTGCAGTATCTGCTGAGGCAGAAGGACTTGAGTTTGCGGTAGAGGAGATGGTTGGATCTTCTCAAGGACTATGACCTGACTATTTTATATAATTCGGGGAAGGCCAATGTAGTGGCCGATGCCTTGAGTCGCAGAGCTGAGAGTTTGGGAAGTCTAGCTTATCTTTCAGCAGCAGAGCGACCTTTAGCTCTTGATGTTCAGGCTTTATCAAGTCAGTTAGTGATGTTGGGTTTGTCAGACCCTCCACGGGTGGTAGCTAGCATGTCTTCCCGGTCTTCTTTATTTTATCAGATTAAGGCACGACAGTATGATGACCGACACTTATTAGTCCTTCAGGATAGAGTTCGTCGGGGTGATGCCAGATATGTGACTATTGGTAATGATGGAGTTATGAGGATGGAGGGCCATATATGCGTGCCCAATGTAGAGGGTATTCGAGAGATGATATTAGCAGAGGCTCATAGCTCGCGGTATTCTATCCATCTGGGTGCCGCGAAGATGTATCAGGATCTGAAACAACAATATTGGTGGAGGCGGACGAAGAGAGATATTGTTGAGTATGTAGCACGGTGTCTCAACTGCCAGCAGGTCAAGTATGAGCACCAGAGGCCAGGTGGTTTGCTTCAGAGGTTAGATATTCCAAAGTGGAAGTGGGAGCGGATTACTATGGACTTTGTTGTTGGGCTTCCACAGACTTCGAAGGGTTTTGATGCTATTTGGGTCATTGTGGATAGATTGACCAAGTCCGCGCATTTCATTCCCGTTAGTACTACCTATACTTCAGAGCGGTTAGCTAGTATTTACATTAAGGAGATTGTCCGGTTGCATGGAGTTCCGGTTTCTATCATTTCTTACAGAGGTACTCAGTTCACATCCCAGTTTTGGAGGGCCGTACAGGAAGGTATGGGTACTGATGTAGAGTTAAGCACTGAATTTCACCCTCAGACCGACGGTAAGTCGGAACGGACTATTCAGATATTGGAGTATATGTTACAGGCTTGTGTGATTGATTTTGGTGGCTCATGGGATCAGTTTCTGTCATTAGCGGAGTTTGCATATAATAACAGCTACCAGTCCAATATTCAGATGGCCCCGTATGAGGCTTTATATGGTAGGAGGTAGAGATCTCCGGTTAGTTTGTTCGAGTCTGGTGAAGCTAAGTTATTGGGTACGGATCTGATTCAGGATGCGTTAGAGAAGGTGAAGTTTATTCAGGAGCGACTTCGCACAGTGCAGTCTAGACAGAAAAGTTATGCGGACCAGAAGGTTCGGGATGTGTCATTTATGGAAGGTGAGAAAGTACTGCTAAAAGTATCACCCATGAAGGGTGTTATGAGGTTCGGAAAGAGAGGAAAGCTGAGTCCTCGGTTTATTGGTCCTTTCGAGGTGCTTCAGAAGGTTGGGGAGGTGGATTATAGACTTGCCTTTCCAGCTTGTCGAGTGTTCATCCGGTGTTTCATGTGTTGATGCTCGGGAAATATATTGGTGATCCATCTCATGTGTTAGACTTCAGCACAGTTCAACTCGAGGGTGATATGTCATACGAGGTTGAGCCAGTAGCTATTTTAGCTCGTGAGGTCAGAAAGCTGAGATCTAAGGAGATAGCATCAGTGAAGGTGCAGTGGAGAGGTCAGCCAGTAGAGGAGTCTACTTGGGATACTGAGCGGGAGATGCAGAGCAAATATCCTCATTTGTTTGAGACTCCAGGTATGTCTCTAGACTCGTTCGAGGACGAACGTTTGTTTAAGAGGGGGAGAATGTAACGACCCGGTATGTCGTTACCTAAAACCTGCATTATAATTATTGTTATTGACTTGTTATAGATTGGTTATACTGTATTTGATGTATTAGAGTTGATAGGCTTGAAATCGAATGGTTGTAGTGAGAGTTCAGTCAATTAGCCTTTAAAAATAGGCTTAAAATGGAAAAAGTCAATTAAGAGTTGACTTATTGGTAAACGACCTCGGAATGAAAATTTTATGACTCGGATAGCTTCGTTAGGTGATTTGGGACTTAGGAGTGTGTTCAGAATAATTTTGTGATGTCCGGTGTAAAATTAGGCTTGAATTGGTGAAAGTTAGTTTTTGGCGATTCCGGTCGGCAGTGGAAAATAGGCTATCGCGGTCCGACTGGAATTCCGACAGTTGGAAAACGTTCGTAATGTCGTTTTGATCTTGTTTGCAAAATTTCAGGTCAATCGGAGTTGATTTGGATAGTTTCGGCATCGTTGATGGATTTTAGAAATATCAAAGTTCTTAGGCTTGAATCCGGTGAGAAATTGGTGTTTTGATGTTAGTTTTGGTGTTTGAGAGTGCAACTAAGTTTAAATGATGTATGGGATATGTTGGGAAGTTTGGTTGGGGTCCCGAGGGGCTCGGGATTGATCTCGGATGGTTAACGGACCCATTTGGACTTAAAAACATAGCTGGTTTTCTGGTGTTTCTGCACAAGTGCTTTACCCTATGCAAATGCGGAGGTAGGCTCGCGTTCGCATAGAGGATGTTTGGGGGCAGGGACTTTTGTTCTATGCGTTCGCGACTGGGCAAGTGTGAACGCGGAGAGTAGTTTGACTGGGCATCGCGGACGCGGGCGTAGGGGTGCGTTCGCGTAGGGTATTAGTGCCGAGGAACCCCCCAGGCCATTTGGTCTATGAGTTCGCAGGCCTGGGGCTGCGAACGCGAAGATTTGTCTGGGCAAGGCAGTGCGAACGAGGCCTAGGGACCGCGATTGCAAAGGGTAATGAAGGCTGGTCAACGCGAACGCGGCCCGTTGACCGCGAACGCGTAGAGTAAAGGCCTGGACAATTAAATAATAAGCCTTCCGCGACTTAAACCTTATTTCCACCATTTTTGTACGGACTAAGAGCTTTGGGGGAGATTTTTGAAGAGAGAAATCCTTGTTCTTCATAGAGGTAAGTGTTTTGATTATTAAAACTCGATTATGGACGATTATAGAACATAAAACCAGTGTAAATTCATGAAAAATCAGTAGACAAATTGGGTTTAGGGCTTGAGATTATGAGACCTTCAAGGGTCGATTTGAGGGGCCAAACGAACTCCGGTTTTGGTGTGCTTTATATGTACGGACTCGTGAGAGGACGAAGAATAATTTTGTATAAAAAATTCTGAGTTTCGAGACGCGGGCCCGGGAGTCGATTTTTGACCGGTTTCGGATTTTTGGGTTAAATTTGATATCTTTTGATTGGAAATTGTTCCTTAAGCACGTATTGATGATAAAATTCTGAACTTGGTAGATTTGGAGCCTTCAGAAGTTGATTCGAGAGGCAAGCGCATTGCGTAATAATTCCGGGCTAGTTTTGAGGTAAGTAATGTCTTGAAATCTTGTCTTGAGGGTATGAAACCCTGGACTATGCAGCCTTTCACGGGTTTTGAAATGAAAAGTTGGAACTTTGGAATTATCTTCCGTATTTAGGCGACTATTGAGTTGCTAAACTGACTTTTAAGCCTATGCTTAATTAGTATTATTTTATTATGATATGTTTTGGGTTGTAAGCCATGTTTGGGGCCTAGTGCCGACTTGTTTACCTCTTGAGGGTTGTGTTACTATGTTTTTCCTCACTGATATGTTATGATTTTACACTCAGTCTTTTCCTGATAAATTATTTTGACACTCACAGTAATTTGATACTATTTATTGAAAAAAATGAAATAATGTCTTGGGTCGAGAACCCGGTATGTTATAGCCTAAGGGAAAATTGAGAGTATCTGACTGAGTGAGGCATTCAGGCCTTATGAGTGTGGTGAGGAGGCTTTTAGGCCTCAGGAGTATGGTGAGGAGGCTTTCAGGCCTCAGGAGTGTGGTAAGGAGGCTTTCAGGTGTCAGGAGAGTGGTGAGGAGGCTTTCAGGCCTTATGTTATTATTGCGCTTGGGCTGCAGGAGCCCCTCCGGAGTCTTTACACACCCCCAGTGAGTGTCGGTACCGATTGCGTGATGATGATTGCCCGCGGGGCTGATAGTGAGTGATGATGATACTGAGTGATGATATTACTGAGTGCTTGAGAGAATGCCTGAGGGGCAACTGTTACAAGAAATGATTTTGGCCCGAGGGGCAGATTTCTAATGATTTTACTAAGTTTTCGAACTATGATTTACTTCGTTTTTTGAACTGGTTTTTACTGAGGATTTTACTGAGATACACTGATATTACACTTGTGTTTGAAGGATTTCTGGAAACTGATTTCGAACTTATTATTTGATGAATACTTCATGGTGACTTGGTGTCTTACTGGTTTTGTGAAATTGTGTATCTGTTCTGTGTGCTTTATATTTCTTAGTCTGTGATTTCTTTTCATTACTACTGAGTTGGCGTACTCATCATTACTCCTTGTGTCCCTCTGCACATATCCAGGTACCATTTCGCAACAGTAGCTGTTTGGTTTGATAATAGCAGATCACAGGATTTTGAGGTAGCTTTCCAGCGTCCATAGCTTCTCCACTTCCCTTCCTTATTTAGTTTTAGAACTTGATTCAGAGACATATTATATTTTTAGCAGAGTTAGATTTATTTATTGTCAGATGCTCATGACTATTGACTCTAGTTTCTGGGAGGTTGTTTAGAGTTGTTTAGATTATTTATTGGGGCGCTAGACTTATATAATTTATTT
The DNA here is from genome assembly GCA_005239495.1 of Nicotiana undulata. Lineage (NCBI taxonomy): Eukaryota > Viridiplantae > Streptophyta > Magnoliopsida > Solanales > Solanaceae > Nicotiana > Nicotiana undulata. Next base: position 102,552 of record ML286439.1, on the reverse strand, counting down.
CTTTAATATGATTTGTTGCTGATTATGAAATTGTGAACTCATATAATTTGACAATTGCGTAGTAAAGTGATGGTTGGTTAGCCTAGTTCCACGATAGCCGCCATCACGGCCTGTTAAGATTTGGGGTCGTGACAGATGCATACCATTCGATCCTGGAGGGCGCGGTCGATAGGGCAAAGTAAGGAAGCGATGTGTAAGTGTTCCATAATACACAATTGTAGCAAAAGGTTGCTCCCTTCAAAAAAACTGACACCTCCCCTAACCTCACTTAGGGCTAGATACAACTCTGCCAAGATCATCGGCACAACAGTAAATGTTTTGCGTTGCTTCTAATGAAATAATGCTATTACCACTGATTGCAAACGGGTGCTAATGTGCCTCTCATCTAAAGGAAACATCAATATCCCTAACAAAGAAAGGTTGAAAGCTTTGAGGCGGCGTCTTTGCCACGGGGTCGAAATCTGGCAAACAAATTGTCACGACCCAGAATCCTAATTCGGGTCGTGATGGCGCCCAACGACGGGGTTAGGCAAGACAACACAAATTACACTAAATGTTACCCTTCCCATCTAATCGAACAAGTCAATAATTACCAATTTAAAACAACTAACATGATACTAGCCTTGAGTTGTAGGAAAAATCATAGTAAATACAAGGCCGAAATAAAACATATACATAACTATACAACCCAAAACCCAAAATATACATACACTATGCGTGTGTGCCAGGAACTAGTGTCACGAGTGTCATGGGCAACAACTGAATATACAATCACTACAATATATACAGAGTCTCGGTCTGAATGAAACGGACAAAGAATATTACAAAAGAACTCCACGGTGCTGCTAGGAAGTCGCCGGGAAAGCAGCTCACCGTGAAGTATGACCACGCTATCAATATCTAGCACTGGCCTGATAATCATAAGTACAAGCCTCCGTACCTATACAATCAAGTACAGAAAAGAAAAGAAAGTGCAGCATGAGTACATATTAAATAAATATGTACATAGTGAGTATCCCGCCTATACTCGAAGAAGTAGTGACGAGAGGTCCACTCAATACTCACTAAGGTCCAACAGTAATAACATATGGCAGAGTATAATGAAATACAGTAGGCATGTCAGGGAGATAAGCAACAAGTATATATATCAAGAGCAGAAATCCAAACAATTGCTGAACTAAACAACAAAGCACTTTCAAGGGTAAAATCACTGAACAAAACAATAACCACAAATTCTTAGATCCGCCGTGGCGTACGGCCCACTCCCATAAGGTACCTTCTACACTTGACGTGGCGTACGACCCGATCCCATATTCATTTCAATTTCTTTTCAACACTGCCGTGGCGTACGACCCGATCTCATATTCATTTCAATTTCTTTTCAACATTGCCGTGGCGTACGACCCGATCCCATATTCATTTCAATTTCTTTTCAACAGTGCCATGGAGTACGACCCGATCCCATATTCATTTCAATTTCTTTTCAACACTGCCGTGGCGTACGGCCTGATCCCATATTCATTTCAATTTCTTTCAACACTGTCGTGGCGTACGGCCCGATCCATATTCATTTCAATTTCTTTTCAACACTGCCGTGGCGTACGGCCTGATCCCATATTCATTTCAATTTCTTTCAACACTGTCGTGGCGTACGGCCCGATCCATATTCATTTCAATTTCTTTTCAACACTGGTCGCGGCGTACGGCCTGATCCCATATTCATTTCAATTTCTTTTCACCACTGCCGTGGCGTACGGCCCGATCCCATATTCATTTCAATTTCTTTTCAACATTGCCGTGGCGTACGACCCGATCCCATATTCATTTCAATTTCTTTTCAACACTGCCATGGCGTACGGCCCAATCCCATATTCATTTCAATTTCTCAACACTTTCCATAACAAATTCCTTACCATTCAACAAATTTTCCATAAAGCCTAAGAGGAACAACACTATACAAAACATAACCTTATAGCACACATGGCATCACAATAAATCATATAAAGCATTACAAGGAAAAACATATAAGGCATTACGAGAAAACATACAAGGCATTATGTGGGCCTAACTACCCGGACATAACAATATTAGCCGCTACGTACGGACTCTCGTCACTTGGCGCGTAAGTAGCCCCCAAACAATTACACATTGCATATACATCACCTATGGGGACAATTCCCTCTTACAAGGTTAGAAAGGAGACTCACCTCGTGTCGAATCTACCCCTTAGACCACAATTGCGCCCGAAACTCTGAACTCTACACCCGAGGACTCGCAACTAGCCAAAAGGCATACAATAATATCAATGCATGCACAAAGCGGTAAGTTATTCTAGTTATTCAATAAAATCGCTATTCTTGAAGAATTCCCAAATTCCAACCCCGGTCCCTCATGATCAAATTCCGAAAATTCTCGAAGGGATCACTCACCCATAGCCTAAGGATCATTAAGGTGTGGTTTCTACTTGAATTCATGGCTTAAAATGGAAAATCACAAAATCCTCAAGAACCTTAAAATTACTACCTAATTCTATGATTTTAGGTAATTTAATAGTGAATTTAACTAGGAACTAATATTTGAAACTAGTAGAACTATGGAATTTACTTACCTCGATAGCAGTGGTGGAAGGTCCCTTGAAGAGATCTCTAAAAACTTGAGGAGGAAGATGAAAATGGAGGAAAAATGCTAAGTCCTGTATTTAATAAAACTTCCCGGGGATTCCTTAACTGCGATCGCAACAAGGGGCATGGGATCGCGAAGAACAACTGGCCTGACCTCTGCGATCGCGGAAGAGGTTCTGCGATCGTGAAGGCTAACTGGACAGACCTCTGCGATCGCGGCAGAGGTCCTGTGATCGCGAAGAACAAACTCACCCGGCCCAGATGCGACTCAATGCGATCGCGAAACCGCAGAAAGTGACACAAAAGATCTGCTCTAGTATCAAAACCGCAGAAAGTGACACAAAAGACCGGTAGACTCGGTCTACAATCACAGAATCACCCACAGGAGTGGACACATATATAGGAGAACCCAAGGACTCACGAGGGGTATCCAGAAAATGAGCAAATAGTACGGAAACATATGAATACGTGGACCCTGGATCAAATAGTACCGAAGCCTCCCTACCACATACTGAGATAATACATGTGATTACGGCGTCTGAGGCCACTCCTTTTGATCTGGCCAGAATGGCATAAAATCTGGCTGAGGCTCCTGAAGACTGAACTCCCCCAGAGTGAACAGGAGCTAACTGACCTCCTCTTGACTGGCCTCCCCCTCTAGAACGACCCCTGCCTACCTGTCCTCCACCTCGAGGTGGCTGGACCGCTGGTGCTGAACTCCTAGGCTGATAACTCTGCAGCACTGCCTTGCCCCGATACCTGGGACAATACCTCCACGTATGACCCGGCTCCCCACACTCGAAACAACCTCCTAGTGCTACCGCCCGCTGCCCGAAAGAGGGAGAACCCTGAATAGCCGGAGGGCGGTGTGAACCCTCTGGTAAGGCAGTGAAATAGGAACTAGAGGATCTCTGATGATTGTAATAACTGTTGGGTGCACCCTGGGTGGCTGGGGAACAATATGAACGCTCTGGCATAGCGCCGAACTGAGGCCTCGCTGAAATACCCCTAGGAGGTAGTAGAGGTGCTGAATATGAAGGTCTACTGAGCTGGCCGCCTCCGAACTGACCTCTAGCCCTAGCTGGAGCACCCCTGAAGTCACCCGTGAACCTGGCCCTCTTGTCCTGCTGACCCTGCTGACCTGGCTGACCCTGCTCCCTGCTCCTCATACGGTAACACTCAATACGTCGAGCTATCTCAACTACAAGCTGGTATGGGGTGCCCATCTCTACCTCTCTGGCCATAGAGGCCCTAATACCTGGATGTAAGTCTGCCACAAACTGCCGCACCCTCTCAGCATCAGTAGGCAATATCATAAGGGCATGGCGAGACAACTCGGAAATTGTAGCCTCATAATCAGTCACTGACATCTGCCCTTGCTCTAGTCGCTCAAACTGACCCCGTAGCTCCTCCCTCTCAGAAGGTGGAATGTATCTGTCTAGAAATAGCTGAGCAAACTGGTCCCAAGTGACAGGAGGAGAATATGCTGGTCTGCTGAGAATATTTGACTCCCACCACCTGCGAGCTCTGCCCTTTTACTGAAATGTGGTGAAATCCACTCCATGGGACTCCAAAATCCTCATGCTTTGCAGTCTGTCCCTGCACCTATCAATAAAATCCTGAGCATCCTCTCCCCACTCACCCCCGAAGATTGGAGGGCGAAGTCGGGTCCATCTATCCAACATCTTATGCTGGTCACCCTCTGCAACTGGCCTGGGCTCTAGGGCTGCTACTACGGACTGAACCCCTCCCACGGGCGGTGTGGCTGAGGTATGACGTGTTGCTGTTGCCTGACTTGTGGCCTGAGCGGTAGGAGTCTGGACTCCCCCTCTCGCATGAGAAGTAGCAAGATCGACTGGAAATAAACCAGCCTAAGACATAGTCTCCATGAATCTCAGCATATGGCCCATGACCTCCTGGAAGCCTGGCCCCGTCATGAAATCCACTGGAGCAGGTGCTACTGGAGGCACCTCATCCTGCTCCTCCATAATAGGGTCCTCTAGTGGTGCCACTGGTGTAGCTCTAGGACTCCCTCGTCCCCTGCCTTGAGGAGGTGCTCTACCCCTGATTCTACCCCGACCTTGGGCAGCCGGGGCAACGGCCTCTCCCGGACCAGGAACATTGGATGCACGCGTCCTTACCATCTGTAAGAGAATAGAAGAATAAGTTTGAGTACCTCATAGATTGCACGACAGGATATGAATAAAGGGAAGTTTCCCAACACCCCATAGCTTCCTGAAGATAAGTACAGACGTCTCTGTACCGATCCGCAAGACTCTACCCGGCCTGCCCGTGACTCGTGAGACTTACGTGAACCTAGTGCTCTGATACCACGTTGCCACGACCCAGAATTCTAATCCGGGTCGTGATGGCGCCCAACGAAGGGGTTAGGCAAGCCAACACAAATTACACTAAATGTTACCCTTCCCGTCTAATTGAACAAGTCAATAATTACCAATTTAAAACAACTAACAATATACAAGCCTTGAGTTGCAGGAAAAATCATAGTAAATACAAGGCCGAAATAAAACTTATACATAGCTATACAACCCAAAACCCAAAATATACATACATTACGCGTGTGTGCCAGGATCTAGTGTCACGAGCATCAAGGGCAACTACTGAATATACAATGACTACAATATATATAGAGTCTCAGTCTAAATGAAATGGACAGAGAATATAACAAAAGAACTCCAGGGTGCTGCTAGGAAGTCGCCGGGAAAGCAGCTCACCGTGAAGTATTACCACGCTATCAATATCTAGCACTGACCTGATAATCAGAAGTACCAGCCTCCGGATCTGTACAATCAAGTACAGAAAAGAAAAGAAAGTGCAGCATGAGTACATATTAAATAAATATGTACCCAGTGAGTATCCCGCAAAAACTCGAAGAAGTAGTGACGAGATGTCGACTCGATACTCACTAAGGTACAACAGTAAAAACATATGGTAGAGTATATATATCAAGAGCAGAAATCCAAACAATTGTTGAACTAAACAATAAAGCACTTTCAAGGGTAAAACCACCGAACGAAACAATAACCACAAATTCTTAGATCCGCCGTGGCATACGGCCCGCTCCCATAAGGTACCTTCTACACTCGATGTGGCGTACGGCCCGATCCCATATTCATTTCAATTTCTTTCCAACACTGTCGTGTCGTACGACCCAATCCCATATTCATTTCAATTTTCATTGTCGTGGCGTACGACCCGATCGCATATTCATTTCAATTTCTTTTCAACACTGTCGTGGCGTACGGCCCGATCCCATATTCATTTCGATATCTTTTCAACACTGCCGTGGTATACGACCCGATCCCTTATTCATTTCAATTTCTTTTAAATGCTGCCGTGGCGTACGGCCCGATCCCATATTCATTTCAATTTCTTTTCAACACTGTCGTGGCGTACGGCCCGATCCCATATTCATTTCAATTGCTTTGCAACACTGTCGTGGCGTACGACCTGATCCCATATTCATTTCAATTTCTTTTCAACACTGCCGTGGCGTACGGCCCGATCCCATATTCATTTCTATTTCTTTCAACACTGTCGTGGCGTATGGCCCGATCCCATATTCATTTCAATTTATTNGAACAACACTATACAAAACATAACCTTATAGCACACATGGCGTCACAATAAATCATATAAAGCATTACAAGGAAAAACATATAAGGCATTACGAGAAAGCATACAAGGCATGATGTGGTCCTAACTATCCGGACATAACAATATTAGCCGCTACGTACGGACTCTCGTCACTTGGCGCGTACGTAGCCCCCAAACAATTACACATAGCATATACATCACCTATGGGGACAATTCTCTCTTACAAGGTTAGAAAGGAGACTCACCTCGTGTCGAATCTACCCTTCGAACCACAATTGCGCCCGAAACTACGAACTCTACACCCGAGGACTCGCAACTAGCCAAAAGGTATACAATAATATCAATTCATGCACAAATCGGGAAGTTATTCTAATTATTCAATAAAATCGCTATTCTTAAACAATTCCCAAATTCCAACCCCGGTCCCTCATAACCAAATTCCGAAAATTCTCGAAGGGATCACTCACCCATAGCCTAAGGATCATTAAGGTGTGGTTTCTACTTGAATTCATGGCCTAAAATGGAAAATCACAAAATCCTCAAGAACCCTAAAATTACTACCTAATTCTATGATTTTAGGTAATTTAAATAGGAACTAATGTTTGAAACTAGTAGAACTATGGAATTTACTTACCTCAATAGCAGTGGTGGAAGGTCCCTTGAAGAGCTATCTAAAAACTTGAGGAGGAAGATGAAAATGGAGGAAAAATGCTAAGTCCCGTATTTAATAAAACTACCCAGGGATTCCTTAACTGCGATCACGACAAGGGGCATGCGATCGCGAAGAACAACTGGCCAGACCTCTACGATCGCGGCAGAGGTCCTGCGATCGCGAAGACCAACTGGCCAGACCTCTGAGTTCGCGGACGAGGTCCTGCAATCGCGAAGAACAAACTCACCCGGCCCAGATGCGACTCAATGCGATCGCAATAACAGGCTGCGATTGCGAAGGCGTGGAACCCAGACCTCTGCGATCACGAAGGGGAGGCTGTGATCACAGAGATCAATCAATAGCCTAGCAAAATCCTTCTCCGCGATCGCAACCCACCTTCTACGATCGCAGAGAAGGAAACCAGATAACAAAAAATTCTGGTTTTCTAACTTAGCTCCCGGGGTCCAAAACTCACCCGAGCCCCTCGGGACCCCGTCCAAAAGCACTGGCAAGTCTGCATTCATGATACGGACTGGCTCGAACTCTTGGAACCTGAAAAATAACAACGAAACTCAGAATTCAACCCCAAAACCGAATTGAATCAAAACTTGAGAACTTGAAATTCTAGAATTCACTTCAATGCACCGCATCGGTCTATACTACTCGGAAGGATTTCAAATTTTGCAGAAAAGTCAGGAATGAAATAACGGAACTATCCCCGGTCTCGAAATTTCATTCAGACCTCGAGAACACAAAATCACATTTCAAGCCAAATTTCAAATTCTATGAAAATCCTCAAAACTTCATTAACTCCAATTTTCTCATTTTGATCCGAAACCCATCAAATCAGGTCCGTTTCTTACCAAGTTTCACAGATAACTTAAATAACACATATTGAACCTGTTCCGGGCTCCGAAATCATAATACGGGCCCGACAGCACAGGTTTCACATCAAGGTTCATTTTCATAAGCCTTTAATATTTTCATAAAACAATTTTCTTTAAAAAATCATTTCTCGGACTTGGGTCCTCGGAATTCGATTCTGGGCATATGCCCAAGTCCCATATTTTCCTACGGACCTTTCAGGACCGTCAGATCACTGGTCCGGGTCCGTTTACCAAAAATGTTGACCAAAGTCAACTTTATTCAATTAATTAACATGAAGTCAACTCTTAATCAAGTTTTCACATAAAAGGCTTCATGGCTACGCGCCCGGGCTGCGCACACACATCGAGGTGAGATTAACGGAGGCTTTCGGGACCTCGGAACACAGTCAAAATTAGATTCACATAGGATGACCCCTTAGTGTCATCACACAAATAATCCAAAGATATCTAGGACCGGTCAAGGCATCCTAGATGCTTACTGTCTTTTAATCCCAAGTCGCGGAGGAATCTCGTTATAGAATGGTCCCGAGGAAGTATCATTTCTCTGCCTATGTAGCTTAAACGGGTGAGACCAGACATTTATGACAAGGTAGAAGTCATTTCACACTCTCCAAATCTAAAAACCATATTCTGAGGGTCCCACTATGTCAACATTGCCTCCACTAAGTCTGGGCGATGGGAGATATCAAGAAGTTAAGTAAGTGTGCCCAACTTCTCCATTAACTCATGCTTCTCTAATAGTGAAAACATTTTCTACCACTTGACCAATTTCCTAAGAATCTTTACTACCATCAACACTCTTGATCGAATTAGCGGGTCCATACGTGAATGAATGAAACATGGTTAGAGACTCAAGACACTAGGACACCACAACACTCCCTAGTGAACAAATGCAAGATACGATTGGGGATATTTTGCAAAGTGGCCTAAGTGGCTGGAAGTGGCTAAAAGTGAAAACTCAACAAAATTGACCTCTAAGACATGAAAATACAATACTAACGCCTATATGACTTCATACTCCCATCAATCATAGTCCTAGAAAATACTTTGCAAAAATGGCCGATATGGACAGAAGTGGCTAAAGATGCAAACTCAAAAGGATGAACCTTACAGTAGTAGGATACTTAGTTACAAACTCAATATTCTGAGCATGGGTCAATGAACCACTTTTGTGAAAATAACCTTATTTTGCAAAATGGCCGATATGGCCAAAAGTGGCTAAATATGAAAGATTTGGCTAAGACCCCGCAAATCTAAGAACCTAAGACTCACTAGGAAGACCGGACCCTATGTGGTTTGCCTACTATATCTCCCCGAAATACTAGAATTAGGTATGCATAGTTCGGGAAGATTGGATACGGGATAGAATTAAAAAATATTAATTAGAAAAAAAACATATTTTTGACTTTTGTTTTTTGAAAAATGAATGATGAGACATGTAAACTTTTTTTGATTTTCTTTTTATCTCTTTTTTTTTATTTTTGGAAAATTATGGGAAAGTGCAAAATCTTTTTGGATTTTTCATTTTCATTCTTTATCTCTTTTTTTGAAAAAGTTGAGAAAAAATATAACTTGCTTAATTTTTCACCCTTCTTCCCCAAACATTAGTCCGCCAAATGATCTTTCTATCCTCAAAGATGCAACATTTAGCACATAGGATGGTTGAATGTCACTTTGGGCCATGGACCCATTTTGACAAAATTCAGATAGGCCTCCTACAAAGGGACACGGTACCAAGGACCGAGCCCTACTAGGTCTAAATGATATGATGATAATAAAAATGACCTAAAGGCTGACCTATGTTTGGGTTCACTAACAAGGCAATGCGGGGGAGCGTATGGTCGATGGTGGCTGCTTAAGCTTTCCACCCACTCCATACGTCCGACGGCTCCCCCTCCTAAAATTAGGGTGACTCAACAAATAGTTCGTGTACTTGTTTCAGAAAGAAGACTCACGGTTATGAAAATGATGACAGTTATAAAGCAGTAACACATAAAAAAAATAGTAAACACATAAACAACTAGCAAAATAATAAAATAAAATACCAAAAATAAAAATCAAACAAAACAAATAAAACACATAAAAACCTCAACTGAATATCCTAAAAGCCAACAAGATCAAGTAGTAGCTCGAATCTGCAACTCCCCAGTAGAGTCGCCAGAGATGTCACACCCTTTTTTCTCAGCAAACTTCACTTTCTTAAAAATTAATAAAAATATTTTGTAAAGCTTGAAAAGGGTTTTCAATAAGAAAAAGTGACAAAAGATTGTGTTTTAAAAGGATTAACTCAGATTCACCACCTGACTTTGGTTTCGGAGTGTCAGGTCTCCGTTTTAAAAAACAAATTCCTTTTAGAAACACTTTGGACTCCAAACTAAGTCCGCACCAGAGATTCGGTCAAGGGGATTCATTTGACTCGGGGAAAAGGTGTTAGGCATTTCCCTAGACCCGTGAAAATCACGGTTGCATACTCGATCTAGATGGCTTTTGGAAATATCCGAATTGAGGTAAAATCACAAAAAAGGAAAATAAACACAAATGAGGCTCGAGGTCGTCCCCACCTAATAAAAGAAAAATAAAAATAAAACCTAAAATAAAAATACTACTGTAACGACCCGACCGGTCGTTTTGAGAATTTAAGCTCCGTTCGGTGGGATAAGGTCATAAACAGCTCCACATTATGCATATCGACCTGTGGGCGTGGTTAGATTCAGTTGCCGGATAATCTGGAGTCGAATTGGGAGAGAGTTTTCAAATTTTGAAGCTTAAGTGGAGAAAGTTGACCAGAGGTTTGACTTTTGAGTAAACGGCCTCAGAATGAGTTTTGGTTAATGTCAATAGCTTCGTATGATGATTTTTGACTTAGGCGGGCGTGCGGAATTGGATTTGGAGGTCCGTAGGGTGATTTGAGTTAATTTGGCGAAAGTTAGAATTTCGGTGATTTCCGCCGGTAGGGAAAGTTTTGATATCGGGCTCGGAATGGAATTTCGAGAGTGGCTGTAGGTCTGTTGTGTCATTTGGGACTTGTCTGCAAAATTTCATGTCGTTCCGGGTTGTTTTGATAGGTTTCGACGGGAGTCTTGATATTTGGAGTTTTGGAAATTTCCAAGTTTGATTTTTGGTTTGATTTGTCATTTTGGTGTTAGTTTGTGTGTTTTGAAACCTCGAGTGAGTCCGTGTTAGGTTATATGACTTGTGTGTGTGGTTGGACGGGGTCCCGGGGGCCTCGGGGGTGTTTCGGATGGGTGTCGGTTCCTTTTTTCCTTAGTTTTGAACTGTTGATACTGGTTTCTGGTTTCCTTCTATGCGATCGCATAGATGAATCCGCGACCGCATAGAGTTATTATTGGGTCGCCCAGTTTTGTTCAATGCGATCGCATTGAAGCATCCGCGATCGCAGAAGTACATCTCTCTCTTCATCGCGATCACAGAGTGATCCTGCGTTCACATAGTTCCCAGTTCTCATTCTCCGCGTTCGCATTCGTGTTGCCGCGAACGCATAGCACAATTAGCCCAGCAATATTTTGCTTATCTGCGATCACAGTGTTAGCTCTGCGATCGCATAGAAGCTTTTGGCCAGCCCTTCCCTTCCTCTTCGCGATCGCATCAACTTGGTCGCGATCGTGATGCTTTAAACACCTTGGCAGATTATATAATTCCAAAAACGAGGGTTAAGCCATTTTAACACATTTTTGAGTTCTAGAGCTCTGTTTTGGGCGATTCTTTGAAGGTTTTTCATGCAATTCGAATGGGTAAGTGTTCTTTAACTAGAATTGATTATATTTCATGAAATAGTTCTCATTTTTATCATTTAATTTGTGTTTTGGGTTGAAGAAACTTGGGTTTTTTCTTAAAAGAAAATTTCTAAATTGAAAATTCATGATTTGAATGACCAATTGACATCGGATTTGGATAAATTTAGCATGGGTGAACTCGTATCGGAACGGTTAATCGGTTTTTGGTAAATTTTTCGGGTTACGAGGTGCGGGCCCGGGGGTCGACTTTTGGGTCGATTTTTATAAATTAGTAAAGATTGAATCTTTATCGTTGTGAATAGTCCCTTATATGTTTTTATGTGCATTTTGAAGTTGTTTTAGGTGATTTGAGCCGTCCGGAGGTCTTCCCGCCCGAGAAGTCCATTTTCGAGTACCGGTTGTCGTCTTTGAGGTAAGTATCTTGCCTAACCTTGTGTGAGGGTACTACCCCTTAGGATTTGAGTCTTCAATGTTGGTTGTAGCCCGTGTACGCGAGGTGACGAGTGCGTACTTGGACTTATTTGCAATTAGGTTGACCTTTTAGAATTCTTAGTTCCTATATCTCCTGCGTATGAAGTGGTAACTGTTATGGTTGAGTTCCTGACTGCTAGTTTCATTTTCCTCTGTTGGATTAGATTTTCTTGACTTCGATTCCTTTTGTTGATTATTTGATCTTAATCTGACTTAGCTAAATATTTTCCCTCTTCTACCACTATGTTAGTTCATCACAAACTGCCTAATTGATTGGAATTAGTATCATCTAGTCGTATAATTGTTTAACAGGAATTTGAATATCTATAGTTTGGGGTCAAGCATGCCTGTGAGTCGTACATGATGATTTGCATGATTTGCCTTAAATGTTACTTAAGTATAGTTGACCATTACCAATATTGTCGGTGTTTCCTTGGTGCCTCTTATTATTGAATGTTTGCTTAAGCTGAGTTTATTCCGTGAAGCAAACTGTTAGGGGAGATTGGTTATAACTATTTCCCTTGCCGAGATGATCGGTTCTCTATCTATTGACTTGAGTATTGTGAATCGTTGATATATTTGTTAGGTTTTCTCCTCGATACATTGTTTCATTGCTACTTGGTTTTTCCCCTTAAGTGATTTCTGCTTATGAGTGAGTTTTGCCACTATTTTGATTGAAGTTCTCGTGTTGAACTTATCGTCGCGCCTTGAATTTTGCCTTTCTGTTTGTTGTGGTGCTCATTGTGGCTTGTGCAATGTTTTGCTGTGTTCTGGTTGGTTTATCACTATGCATTGCATTGCATATTTACATTGGGACTGCGAGCTACGACCTGAGACATTCCCTTGCATTGCATTGCATATTTACATTAGGACTGCGGGCCGAGACCTGAGACTTTCCCTTGCATTGCATTGCCTATTTAAATTGGGACTAAGGGTTATGATTTGAGACTTTCCCTTGTATTGTATTGCATATTTACATTGGGACTGCGGGCTATGACCTGAGACTTTCCCTTGCATTGTATTGCATATTTACATTGGGACTGCGGGATATGACCTGAGACTTTCCCTTGCATTGCATTGCCTATTTAAATTGGGACTGCGGGCTATAACCTGAGACTTTCCCTTGCATTGTATTGCATATTTACATTGGGACTGCGGGCTATGACCTGAGACTTTCCCTTGCATTATATTGCATATTTACATTGGGACTGCGGGCTATGACCTGAGACTTTCCTTTGCATTGTATTGCACATTTATCTGAGTTACGGGCTGAGTTTCTGGTGGTTTACCATTGAGGAGATTTGGATTGAAAAGTATACATATATACACATATACATATTGAAATGTATAGGCGAAAGGCAATTATCTCCGAGAAACGTTATGTCCGAAGAAATTCTATTTTGAAAGTATATTTGAACAACTGATATTTGAAGGAGCAGTACTTGGGGAAGTATATTTTAATACAACGTATTTTAAGGGAACTATGTTCTAACAATTTCTTTTCATAAAGATATATATACATATACATTCAGAAAAAAAAGTATGTTTCAAAGAAGATTTCCTATATCTTGAAAAGATTATATTTTCAAAGGCTTTTGTTATAAACTCACATTTTAAAGGTTTTTACTCGAGGGTTCGACCGGATTTTATTGAGCTTATTTGCTAAGGTGTGATGTGAGTGGATTGATGCAGTGCTGAATTTTGAGTGTTTTTATGGTATGGTGATTTCCGACTTTTGCTTGCGTGCTGTCGTTTCCTTCTTGCATATTTCCGTTATGTGGTTCCGTTGCTTTAATTACTGCACTTCCTTGCGCTTTATATTTTCCTGTCGTTAATTATATTCGAAGATTTTAGATAAATATTTTTTTTCGATCATTACTACTTAAGTCTTTTACTCATTAGACCAGTGGGTGTCTGGACTAGTACTCGTCACTACTTCACCGAGTTTAGTCTTGATACTTACTAGGCACCGCTGTGGTGTGCTCATACTACTCTTCTGTGCATTTTTTGTTTTGCACAGATTCAGGTATTGGCCGTTAGTAGCTGCATGGATCGTCGTTGATGAGGAGACTCAAGGTAAACCTGTTGCTGCGTTCGTAGGTTTTCGAGTCAACTTCCAGTTATTCTCCAACTGTACTTATTCATTTCTAGACAGTTGTATTTAGATTTTGTAGAAAGGATTCATAGAGCTTACGACTTGTATTTACCGGGTTTTTGGGAAATTATAAATTTTGTCAAGATTTCATATCGAGATTGTTATATTTTCTTTTATTATTGTTGTTTCCTGTGAAATATTAGGATTACCTAGTCCTTAATACTAGGTGCCATCACGATACCCAACGAAGGGAAAATTTGGTCGTGACAAGTTGGTATCAGATCACTAGGTTCATAGGTTCTACGAGTCATAAGAGATTTTAGTAGAGTCTTGCGGATCGGTACGGAGACATCTGTACTTATCTTCGAGAGGCTACGGAACTATTAGGACAATTTCACTTCCTTCATTTCTATCGTGCGAATTCATTCGACCTTGAAGTTTGAAATCATCGTTCCACTCTCTCAGCGATGGTGAGGACACGAGCTACGGTTCCTGATGATGTTACCCTGAAGAAGAAGTCACAAGGATCAGAGAAAGAGGTCGACGTGGAGCACGTGCCGCCGTTAAGATGCCTTCTAGAGCAGTCGTCGAGAAGCCGCAGTAGTTCCAGTGGAGGACAGGTATTGGGGGTGCCTGTTGCCACCCCGGACTTTAAGAGGCCTGGGCTTAGTTGAGCATAATTGGTACATTGACTCGGGCGAGATTGATTCTATTTCACCGACCATTACACAGATCAGGGGAGGAGTTCAGACTCCCACCGTACACTTCAGAGAAACGAGATCATATCAGTCAGGTTCCAGCTGTCATGGCAGCACGACATGTGGTTTCAGTTTACCCCATGGTTAGGGAAGTGACATTGGAGGAAGAATACCTTGGACTTGAGAGGTACAGGAAGTACCACCCTCCTATCTTTCAGTGTATTGGAAGCAGATGGTGCCCCGGGTTTATTCGGGAAGTGTCACTATATTCTTCGCATTTCGAGTGTTGTGGAGACGAGCGGGATTGTTTTGTCACGTCTCAGGTTCAGAATAGTGGATTGACCAGTGGTGGAGGCATATGAGTTGGGGTAACCTGGCCGAGTTAGCTTCGCTAGCATGGATTCATCTTTCAGAAGTATTTTTGAGAGAGGTTGCACCTCGGTTCCTTCGGGATGCAGGGCGCACGGAGTTTGAGCAGTTGCGTCAGGGAGCTATGTCGGTATTAGAGTACGTCGTCAGATTCAGTGAGTTGGCCAGGTATATACCTCGCTCGATTGCTTCAATCAGGAGATGAGTCGATGGAGTCATTGGGAGATTCAGACGAGATCAGGGATAAAGCTTCGGGAGGCGAGGAGGCCTCGTAGACCAGAGTAATCTATTGTTCCTTATTATGGAACCAAGGTACGTCATGGTAGAGAATTTTGGAGCAACCAGTTCAGTTGCATTACCAACTTCGCATAGTGGCTTTCAGGTACTCATGGGCCTCAGAGGATCCGTATTGTGTGTTTCCCCCAGCCACATCGGCAGAGAGATTGTTTTTAGTATGGGGGTGTTGACCGCAGGGTGGTAGATTGTTCCAAGACTCTGGTAAGTGTGTGATAGCAGGGCATTCAGATGAGTGGAGGGCGCCCAAGAGGGGGAGGCCCGACCTATTGATGTGTTCATAACTTCATATGATAGGCTGGAGACCGTTGGGTCCGATATTATCACCCGGGTGTGTTGTGATGTGCTAAAGTGGGATACCATTGTATTTCACTATAGTTCTGTTGGTCAGGACGAGTTTCCCTTATTTGTCGTTTCATTTATGAGTGAGTTTGATGTTTTGCACTCTATTTTTGTGCTTGCTCCTGTTGGGAGGTTCTATGCTTAGTAGCAGTGTCTACCGTGTTTTTATTCATCCTTTCTAGTAGTGAAACTAGAGGTGAGTCCTTATTTTCCATTACGGTGAGCTTTATATGATTTTCATAAGTATTTTGTTTACTAACTGTGATTTGATACTCCATTGAGATGTGAGTTCAGTTGGTATTATGACTTCTATCAGCTGAGACGAATTAAGGGAGAAATTTCTATTGGTATGATATACTTTCGGTATGTGACTTAAAGCCGAGGATGAAGTCCTCGTAATATTTGTGATTTGATATACTTAGACCGGGCCGAGTACCGCGGTGGAAAGTTTTATCAGGATGGAATTCTGGTGGTTTGATCATATGCTTTGTTTCTTCCTTATTATCATTGGGTTATTCTAATCCATTGTCTTTCAATCTTTCACTACATTTCCTTAGAGTTCAACCTAACATCTAGTGTTTTCATGGTGGAAATTGGGGGTTTAGGGTAGAATTAGGGATATTTGTAAAATTGATATTTAGATCTTAAATTGAGATCGGATTCCAAAATAATTTACATAATCGGGCTCGGGGTTGAATGGGTAATCGGGTTTTGGTCAAAATTTTGGGTTTGTTCCAAGCGGGCCCAGTAGTTGTCTTTTGTTGACCTTTTCAAATAATGGTCTAAATTAAATTCTTTGCAATCGTAGGTTGTTCCTAAGTCTTAATTGAATCGTTTGGTTGGTAATTTGCTAGATATTGTTTGTTTAGAGGCTTGTTTGAATGGAAAAGCTGTGGTTGAGCATTGAGTGATCTTTGGAGCGACGTAAGTGTCGCGATTAACCTTGACTTGAAGAAATTAGGAACCCTCATAATATGTGCTAAGTGAATTTCATGTGAGGGGCGTATATGCGAGGTTACAAGTGCTTATGCGCCGCCGGATTATCTGTTTTATGTGATTTCCCGCTTTTCCTTAATTTTCTCTTTCCCCGTCATAACTGTTATATGCTCTAAATGTTTTCCATGCTTAACTGCTACCTGTTAATATAGGTCTTCACCTGTTAATGATGTTAGATATTTTCATAGTTTCATGATTTCGTGGTATTTTCTTAAGTGGGTTTATTTTCACCTTTTAATTGTCAATTACTGGACTTGTCTCTCTATGTAGTATTACTTATGTAGATTTCCATGTTGTGCAAGGTTTTCTTTTGGTTCAGTTTTGTATTTATTGATCGTAAAAGCTTTTTGTCATTTGAATTGTTAATTTTACTATGCATGTTAAGTATTTGGTATTGATATGGCGGGATCGGCTTGCACGCCGCACCAAGTAAAATAAGGGTGGATTAATATGGTGGAATACAAGTGAATTTGTACTGTACCGTGGGATCGGGTTGCACGCCGCAACAGGTGGAATAAGGGTGGATTGTTTTGGTGAAATAATGGTGAATTATGATACTAATATTGTAATATGATGGTATCGGGTTGCGCGCCACAACTTATCTGGATATTATTTATTGTTGTTGATGTTGTTACGACGAAATAAGGGAGGATTCTGTGTTGTACGGTGGGTTCGGGTTTCGCGCCGCAACAACCTATGTGTTTCTATTTCTTTAGTGGGTTGTTTTTAAAGTATTTCCATTTTAACTCTAAGGATTGGTAATTGTTAACGTTACTGGCTTATTTCTTGAGGTTGTAGCTATTATTTTCAATTGACTCCCTTATTTTGTTCTATATTTCCTTTTCTATCTTTATTATATACTGAGTACAGGTTCTAGTGCGAGTGAACCCCCTTAACCTCTTCACTACTTTGTCGAGGTTAGGATTGACACTTACAGAGTACATAGGGTAGATTGTACTCATACTACACTCTGCACTTCTTGTGCAGGTTGTGGCATTGGTCCTTGCTGATCGTGAGGCGTAGCAGTTTGGATTTGCTCATTGGAGACTCGAGGTAGATATGCTGGCCTCCGCAGACCTTGAAGTCCCCTTCTATTTCCCCTTATTTTACTGTTTCTTTTCATTCAAAACAGTTGTATTTCTTTCATACTATGTTTGTAGAAAATCCTATAAGCTCGTGAATTGTGACTCCAGATCCGGATTGTAGTAAATATTATTGGCATTTATATTATTCTGCACTCGGTTTTATTTCATTTTGTCTTAATTGACTTTATTTACTGAAATTTAATAATAATTAAATTAACAGTTCTCTAACGTTGGCTTGCCTAGCTAGTGAAATGTTAGGCGTCATCATGCCCCCGAAGGTGGGAATTCCGGTTGTGACAATGTGAAGAAATCACTTACCCCATTATAGTTGATGAAGATGGCACTCCAAAAGAAGCCTCACTTCCCAGAACAAATTCCGCTTCTGCGGTGAGAAGGCCGCTTCTGCAACAACCGCTTCTTTGGCTCCAAGCCTCGAACCTCCGAGAAACCAAGCAAGGTCGCTGGCCGCTTCTGTGGCCCTCATGCACATCTATGCCGCCCACTCTGAAGGTGCGGTCTCGCTTCTGCAGCGTGATGACCGTATCTGCGGTCGCAGTACTGCCCAATGAAAATCCGCATCTGCGGCTCCACACCTCTGACCAAAACCTCGCAGGTGCGGTTACACTAGATGACAGCAGGAACAACATTCCTCCAAGCCCAAACTCGATCCGTTTACCACCCGAAGGCCCTCGGGACCTTACCCAATTACACCAATACGTCCCAAGATATAGTACGGACTTAGTTGAGGCCTGAAATTACGCAAAACAATGTCGAAATTATGCATCGCGCCTTGAATCAAACTTATAAACTTCCAAATTCCCACACTCTATAACTTATGCTGAAACATATCAAATCAATTTGTAACGACTTCAAATTTTGCACACAAGTTCTAAATGATTACATACCTACTCCAACTTCTGGAATCTGAATCGGACCCTGATATCAAAAAGTCCACTCCCGGTAAAACTTCCAAAAACCTCCAATTTCCAACTTTCGCGAAATGACCCCAAAATGACATACAGACCCTTCAAATCCACATCTGAACGCGCTCCTAAAATCAAAATCACCATACGGAGCTATTCCTAGTCTCGGAATTCTAAACGGACATCGATAACATTTAAAAACACTTCAACCCAAATTTATGAAATCATTCCAGAATGCCAACTTTCCACAATTGGCGTCGAAACGCTCCCGGGTCATTCAAAACCCGATCCAGACATACGCCCAAGTATAAAATTATCATACAAACCTGTTGGAACCTTCTAGTCCTGATTCCGAGTTCGTTTACTCAAAAGTCAGACCTTAGTTAATTTCTCCAACTTAAAGCTTCTGAAACTAGAATTTGCTTTCCAAATTAACTTTGAACTTCGCTAAATTCAATTCTTACTACACGTACAAGTCATAATACATGAAGTGAAGCTACTCAAGACCTCAAACCGTCAAAATACACGCTAGGGTCAAAACGACCGGTCGGGTCGTTACATTCTCTCCCACTTAAACATAGGTTCGTCCTCGAACGTGCAACCACAACCTAGTTGAGACCTTTAGCTCGAGCCAGTCTGAAAATATTCCCGTTATTTAGTCAAATAAGCCTTA
Source organism: Nicotiana undulata (assembly GCA_005239495.1). Taxonomy (NCBI): domain Eukaryota; kingdom Viridiplantae; phylum Streptophyta; class Magnoliopsida; order Solanales; family Solanaceae; genus Nicotiana; species Nicotiana undulata. The sequence goes on along the minus strand of ML286439.1, from coordinate 83,073 downwards.
GAGGAAAATTCCGACATCTGAAATCCTCCCCTAGGCCTGCTTTTAGCATACGAACAATGTATCGATCAATATACCCTTTACCAAAACAAAATTGTATACCCTTACTGAATTCACACCATGCACCGCATAATTCATATGATTATAATAACATCATCTATTAACAATAGCCTAAATCCTAAGAATCTGATGCCCACAACACGCCTCATGAAACATATCATTGAGTATCTCCTCTTGACAAGAACCATTACCTCATTATGAAACAAATAGCGATATTTGCTCCTTAATATAACCTTCCTAACTAGGATTGCACCGATCCCAAGTCCAGTAACCTCGTCTCACCTAGTACAAGTTGCTCAGGCAATAAGTCACCTCATACACTGCCAAAAGTTCCATATAATTCAACAATATGCCAACAATCTACAAACTCGAATGCGATACATAAGGAAAACGAGCTCTGGAAAGAACTACTCAACCCATGTAACTAATTAATCTACCGAAAAGATGTTATGGACCCTCCTAAAAATATGGGAAGCAACACACACAAGAATAGACATAGGGGAATTGTACTCAACATCACACTATTGCGGCGTGCAACTCGATCCACACATGATACATGTGTCGGCATGCCACCCGATCCAAACGACTTACTCGTAGGGGCGTGCCACCCGATCCAACCATATACCCGTGGCGGCATGCCACCCGATCCGCTCATGACTAGAAATAGGGGAGTACCCATCAAGCCAAAATGCCTATACCTACGAAATATCCGGATATCGACCACGGATACACCAAGTGCAAAAATATAACCCCGGGGAGAAGGATAATGCCATACACTACCAAAACCAAGTAGAACTAGGGTGCAATAAATGACCTGCATCTCGAGAGCCATGTTGCTCATATAACACCACAAGCTACACAAAATCACAACACATGTGTGAATAATCAAACCACCTAACAACCCACTCGACATAATATAGATTACATGGAATAGCTGACTGCCGAAATAACATTCAAGGACCGAAGAGTCCTCCATAAACAACTCTATGCTAAAATGAACTCATCCGACCTGATATAGAGCACACACTCTTATTCAGATCCATCCACAGACATCAAGCTGATTCTGATCGTACCATACTGGGCCAATAACCTTTCAAGGATCCAAAATGACCTTTTTCCCATGAAACACAAGACATCCTTCGAATTTGGAACAAACTTCCACAATTTACAACACAATGAATAAAGCGCCTTCCAGGCCAAAACTCATACTTAGCGATAGTACCAAAATCTCCATACTTGGTTTCAATCTTTAATCAATAAAGTGACTACATGTCACACTTATACAATCTTCCCATGGTCCCACGACCTTCCGCACCAGGTAACAAGTCTACACATCCATACCACCGGCCACACTAATGTTGTAAAGCAAATCAAGAATCCGCAAATCAGCACACAAATCCTCTTACACAGGACACCGATCTCAAGCGACGCTAAAGACAATACCAACTTAGTCTAACCATCTGAATCTTTTCTTGCTCATCTAAGCTAATGATATTCTTGTCAACACCAAACAAAAACCTTAATCGTCAACTTCCAATGCCCATGCCGCTCACTGCACCTAACATGCGAAATACGCGAGAGTACAATAATTTTACCATAACTACTGAACCACTGACAGAATAAATACTTCATCATATAGAAACCTTTTACTTAGATCATTTCACAAAAACCAATGCAACACGCAACTTAATTCTCAAACCGCGGGAAATACAAACCTCATGTCACGATCTAGACCGCATGACTCTTCCGGAGTCCATTTACTCAACCTAGTCATTAGAACCAAATACCTCTTATATCAATCGAGTTATGGTGGCTGTCAAGCCTAGCACGTAGAAATAGCCCTAGAAATTTATTCCAATTTATTCTCTACTTGCCCTATAAATAATTATAGCTCCATTCATTAACATAACAAAACCCAACAACATTCATCTAGAGTGACCTAATCCACGAGACCACACCGTCTCAATACTCATGAACCATCTCATATTCTCCTTAAGATAACAATAGCATCGCCAATTGGTACACCCATTCTGCGAGACCTTTCTTGAATCTGATGCTACTTATTACCTTCCTCCAATACTGCACCGCATACCCAACGATAACATGGAGCATTCCAAGTCCTTAGGTATTGTACTCGAATTCTTGAACCCACTAGGACCACTGTTGATAGTCACCCACATTGTCTTGGCCCCGAGTATAGGAAAACTCTAGTGCTCTGCCAACACGTGAACACCCTTTAAAAGAACCACCCAACTGAATTCTTTTCCCTTGTACATTACTCCCACCAGAAGTAGAAACTCTGAGTCTTCTCAAAACTAAACATGAATCAGTAAGGCCCAAATATAGCACATATTCCTCAAATCCCTTGCTCAAATTACAATTGATGTCTTCTTTCATTAGTCGTAATACCCACATATACAACGATAACTAGGAACCTCACAAGTAGACAACCACACATTCAATTCGTAGACGGTGGAGCTCTCCCACTTAGCTTGAAGCTACCATTACATAACCCTGGAGCCCACCAAGATTCCTTCTTCCTCGTTGACATGATCTTGCACAATCAACCCGCCAAATATCGCAAACATTTTCTGTTAAACATTTCATGAAAACTTTGAATCACTAGCTACGTTTACATATTCGACCTCTTACCGGATAGACAATAGAATTCTTCGTAGAAGCTTCATCAACATCACACAACCTCTAACCCGCTCACAGGAGATAACTCACCTGTGAAAATTCCATGTCGACATCTCCCAATGGTGCTACACTATGTACAATTACTATGAAATCGGTAAACCCTCTTGAGCCCGTGCTCATCCACCAGTTGCACAGGTCCGTTCACTCCTCATTGATATCAACTAAAAGTGCGACAATACATTCCAATCTGAAGTCATGTTGTATTCCTCTTCACATCGAGCAAACCCTTTTCTGTCGTATTCCATCTTCCTCAGTATAGCAGCCAACATTCCAAATTATGTTCGTATACCTAGCCACTATTCACCATGAATCCCATAAAACTCTAAACTTCCCTCGAGGTGTGCAGATATCCTACCATAGAACCCATATATACTCGGGCACTCTCCCATTATGTTCAAACCCACTCCTTTAAGAAACTACCCGCCTTCTGCTTCTCACACTTGGTTTTCCAGAAATTTAACCACCGTAAGACACCTCCCACATGTCCTTCCTCCTCAATGACCAGTTGTTGTCTTAAATAAAAATCCATCTCTATAGCACTGGAACCAATTGATTGCCGCCAACTCTAAACCTCTCCGAAGATTATCATGCTCGAGCTGTCAATATCAGGAACACCTATTCGATTCTGAACCATTGCACATCGCGATCTTTGACAGCCTCTTCCCCCGCACCATTTGACAATACTCTGCTCCGAAGGTGAATTGAAGTAGACCATAACATCGGCAAACTTAACTCATTCGACAACGACGATGACACCACCTCACAAATGAAAATTTACCACGCTCGAATACACCAAGACTCCTTAATCCATCAACCCATACCTGAACATTCATAAATCGATTGCCTTTCCTCTGCCGGGAGTAAATGTTGAACCTTTAAGTCGTGAATTGAGAAATCCTTATATTAAGTCATTCCGGCCCTGACACATAGACAAGCATCTTACCATTACATCAATATTGTGCAATAACAACTCGTGAACATCGTAGCAACCTGTGCATAGCCTCAAAACCATAAGAAATACAGCTACTGAAATGAAATGACAGAACATCCTTCCGTAAGGCGACGACATTAGCCCAATAAAATACGCAGGGAGAAACATCATGCACCACATCTGCAGTACCATTACAATTCCTCGATTCCCAATTGATAACAAGCGCTTTGCGTCGCATAAAATTAAATAGGAAAGAAATAAGGTCATAGGTCTCAAAGGAATCAAATTGCATGATGAGGAATCAAGAAGGGAAGTGTTCCCAACAGCCCTGTAACCTCTCAAAGATAAGTACAGACGTCTCTGTGCCGATCTGCAAGACTCTACTAGACTTGCTCATGACTCGTGAGACCTAAGTGAACCTAGTATTCTGATACCATATTGTCATGACCTAAAATCCATTAAAGGTCGTGATGGCTCCTAACACCGCTGTCAGGAATGCCTACAATAATGATTGCCTTAATTACTCATTTTAGTATTTGGAATCATAGTTTTCTTTAATTAAATAGTACAAAATCGGATTTATTAGTGAATAAAATATATTTGCAACTACATTAATGAATAAGCCGTAAGAACCCCCAAAACCCGGTGTCAAAAATGCATGAGCATCAACTAGGAAGTAAAATAAAATACATCATCTGAATGGAATACAAATTAGACAGGAAAATATAAATTATCTTGAGGGAGACTCTGCTGGTTGCGGATCGTAACATGAAATGCAGCTCACGGTAAGTCCCTGCATCATCTGCGCTCAAAGGACCACCAGACATAAATATACATGCACAAAAATATACAACAAGTGTAGTATGAGTACGTAAATCGATGCGTACCCAGTAAGTATCTAGCCTAACCCCGAAGGAGTAGTGACGCGGGGTCGACATCGACACTTACTAGTAGTCCAATAATATAAGGTACAATGAGGAGGAGAACAAATATGATGTAGAATAAATAAATGAAATAAACAAGTGTAAATATGTGGTACAATTCCCCTCTTTACAATAAAGCCATCTCTTAATTAGAAAATTCCTCCTCAACCAGAGCTTTTATAGATATATGGACCTCACCAAATAGGTTATTCTAATTCAAATCAGGAAAAAGTCACAAGCACACTGGTTTCTCGCCAGATATTACGCACGATTCCACGTGGATATTTTATAGAAATGATGAGGCATACGGCCCGATCCCATCATAATTTGTGCATTGCCGAGGTTCGATTGACACGGACCATAGATGCATCTAATAAACTTCGGAGGCGAACAACCCGTTCCCATGATAGTGTGGTACAGAAATCCTGTCAAGCCGAACGTCCCAATCCCATTAGAATAAGAAGTTTAATGGGTCCTTGACCTCCACTCACGAATAAATATGTGATTTATAATTTGAGGAATCATGAAACTCGCGAAGTCTTTACAATAGCAAGTCTATCACTCTACGCATGTCTAGTCTCATGTCGTAATGCAAAATAAAATAATTTAACCGGGAAGGATAATCCCTCTAGTACAAGTACAGCTTGATGACATAAGTCCACCCGGTAAATAACATGAATCTAACTACGTATGGACTCTTGTCACCTCGTGTGTATGTAGTCCCCCCAACAAGTTGCACTTATTAAATATATCACTCCCCTCAAAGAGTTAGACATGAGACTTACCTCGCTCAGAACTTCCGTAATCGGCTCCAATGCCACTCTAGCACCTCCAACCGGTGCCCACCGCTCCAAAACTAGTCAATCAATGCGCAAATCCATAAAGATATACTCAAATACTTATTATAAATCAAACTATAACAATTTCTAACTCCGCTCGAAGAATCGATAAATCAACCCTCTGGCCCACGTGCCTGGATTCTGAATATTTCGAAGATAAACATTACCCATAACATTACTAACTCAAATATATAATTCATTCTCATTTCTATGTCCAATTTGGTTATCAACATCCAAAAATACCAATTTCTAGGTTTCTTTCAAAATCCCACATTTTTTATCAATTTTCATGCTTGAATCAATGTAAAATCCATGTATTTCATTCACAGTATGAAGAAATCACTTACCCCATTATAGTTGACAAATATGGCACTCAAAAAATGCTCAAAATATAGGCCTGAATGGGCGAAATGAGATGAAAATGGGCCAAACCCTCGTTTTAAAGAAGCCTCACTACCTAGCACAAATTTTGCATGTGCGGTGAGAAGGTTGCTTCTACGACAGCCTCTTTTTCGACTCCAAGTCTCGCACTTGCGAGAAACCAAATGTGGTTGTTGGCCTGTTCCACGGCCCTCATGCGCATCTTAGTGGAGAGATCCCATCCGAAGTAGTTAAAAATGCTGATTCTTCCTTCAAGGTTCTGGCTTTTTCAATCTTAGTGGAGAGATCGACACCTTTGGGACTCGCTTCCTCGAAGGCTTGTCTCCTAGCTTGCAAGCGAGCATGAGCAACGTCCCGAGTCAATTTGTGCTCGGCCTCTTCGGATATCTCCCTGGGCCGAGCATTTGCGGCAGCATCATCTCTTTTGTATGAGGACACGAATTTGTTGGCCTCATACTTGGCCACAGATACAGGGCTTCTTCTCGCCCCCAAAAAATTTCAGAATAAGACCCTCCGAACTCACCAACACTGGCTGTACCATGTCCAACGAGTGGCTCGGGGGCTGCGCCTAAATCCTTATCAAGGGTCTCATCAACGCAAGGTGGTTCCGCTTCGGCCACCTATGGCTCAGAAGTCTTCTGCCCAGCAATTTTTGAAGCGTCAACGCTTCGTTTTACCCTTTGTACCAAAGGGCAGGTGTCATTATCTTCCTCCTCGGCATGCAGGCTCTCAGCGACCATCGAGGTTAGGACCGAAGCATCGGTCTTGGTCTTTCGAGCCTTTGCTCTCTTGGGTTTCGGAGACTCCGCCGGTGTCTTTTCGTTCCTTTTCTTGTCCTTAGCGGGTTTTGAGGCCTCCTATTCACCAGGAGGAGGCGGTCTCATCGAAATAGCCTCCACGAGGCCTGCACAAGCACGAGATATTGAACATTTTTCCAAGAAGGTTACTCATAAAACATTTGGTAATAACAACATTAAGAGCATACCGTGATTCTTGGCCTACCATCGTGTCTTGGATAAATCGGGCCAAATGCGCTTATTATATGGAAGGGCAGAGTCTAAAAGCTTCACCCACTCCGGGAGGTCCTGGACCGCATCGGGAAACCACACAGTGGCTATAACACCAGAAGAAAGGCAAGAAAAAGGGAAAGGGGTCAATTTAGAAGAAGAAAAAGAGGTAATAAAACGTACTCGATACGGGGATAATTACGCCTCATGTTCCATTCCTCCGGGAATGGCATCCTATCAGCGGGGATGACGTCCGAGGTTCTGACTCTGACGAACTGGCTCATCCATACCCGGTCTTTGTCCTTGTCGATGCAAGCAAAGAATGCCTTGGCAGATCGATGTTGTAGCTTGACTAAACCCCTTCGGTGGAGACGAGGGCTATACAATCTGATCAGATGGTCGATGGTGAAAGTCATTCCCATGACGACAGAAGTCGAGAATCACCGGGTCTATTGGTTGAGAAGAAGAATCTATGGGGCCTAAAGTAAATGGATACGTGTATACACTGAGGAAGCCAGCCTTATGCGTGACAATGCTTTCCTCAATTGTAGGGATATCTACTTGCACCACTTCCCCCCAGTGGACATCTTTCTTTACCGTCTTAGCCTCGGTCACTACACTTATGTACCTAGACATGGGCTCGTATAGGCCCGGTGTAGAAGGGGGTTTGTCGATGGTAAAATCAGAGATCGTGTCAAAGTTGCCAGGAATGCACTGCTCGATGCTATGAGGCTTTTTCAATTTGCCCTTAGGCGGGCGTGATGAAGAAATGGTTCCCTCTTTGGCCATGGCTGTAACTGAGTTTCAAAGAAAGTGATGAAGAAACAAGCACAGAAAGAGAAGGAAAGTAGAAAACTGTTAGCTAAGTTTTGAATATTTGAAGGTGTTGTAAAAAGTGTGAAAATCAAGCAATTGAAGTATTTATAGAAGCCTCTTGGTCTTGTTTGAGAAGCGGAAAGGTCGACCCAAATCGGTTCATGGGCTTGTCGAGAATTGTGCTGACAACGACCTCTCCGGAGCCTTTATGTCACTTCGTTTAATGTACTGATGAGGCTGACGTCATAATGGGGATATCGAAGAGGCAATAATTCAAGACCGTTCCTTATCATTTCATTCTAAGAAACGCAGGGACTATCTGTATACGGCTAAAATCAGATAGTCCAATTTATGATCATTATGGCATTTCGTAGACCGTTTTCAGAAGGCTCGAAGCACAAATCGAGATTCGGCACCGATGGAGCATATCGAGGATTCCCCACCCTCCACCTCGGGGCAATATAAATCGGTGACCATCATGAAAAAGCAGGAAATTCCCAAAAGGCATGTTGTTAGAGTTGACCAAGTCTGCAAGAATAGTAAAAATCCGTATCGTGACATTTAATAGTTGTACCAGCTTCATTTATTTGTAATAATTACACATGTACTATGTTGGGATTTCCCCTCCTATATAAAGGGGACCCTTTTCTTTTTTTGGGCACATGATATTCAATACAAGAACAAGAACATTCTCTGCTCTCTAACTCAAACATACTCCATTGTTGTTCTATTGATCTATTGCTCACATTTATTGTATTTCATTGATAGTTCTTCATTTATTACTCATTATTTATCATAAAAGGCCACCTTTGAGGCCCTCTTAACTGTTATTCCTTCATCGATCCTCGCTAGCTAAGCACAGTAGTTCGACCTCGAGGCCCAACCTTGACTAGCTCGAGACCCCGTCCTATAGCTGTTCGGTTTGCATAACACCATTATCCTTTACTCTTATCTCATTTCTCCAACTCACACTTATCATATATTGCCTAACAATCAGTATTAAAATAAATCACATATTTTTAGAACCACAAAATCAAATATAATTGTAATTACCATTTTCAAAGTAAACACAAATCATCCTGGAATGAACCTAAATTTTGCACACATGTCCCAAATGACATGACGAAGATATTCAATTTCCCGTAACCACAATCCGAATCTGATATCCTCAAAGTAAACTTCCGGTCAAACTTATGAACTTTCTAAACCTTCAAATTTCCAATTTTTGCCAACTTGTGCCGAAACATTCTAGAAAAATCCAAATGCAAATTCGGGCATACACCCGAGTCCGGAATAACCATCCGAACCTAACGGAACCATTAAAACTCTATTCTGGGGTCAAATTCACAAAAAGTCAAACTAGGTCAACTCCTTCAACTTAAACCTTCAACAATGAAATCCATTAATCAAATCTGATTCCGAATATCCTAAAAACCAAAACCGACAATGCACACAAGTCATAATATATCATGCGGGGCTACTCATGCCCGCAAACTACCGAGCGAAATGCAAATGCTCAACACGACCGGTCGAGTCGTTAGATCCTCCCCCACTTAAACATATGTTCGTCCTCAAATGTGCCAAGAGTTGTTCCCAAAACCACCAATCCACCGCATAACCTTACCATGCACATACCCCGTGGTGATTCCACGTCACCCCATCCCATACAGGTATGATAACACGGGATAACTGAAATTTCCCAATTCAACCTAGCCCATAAGCCTTAGAATCCAATTTTTTCACTCATCCGGAATTTCTTATAAGATCGGAATCCAGCAACCTACACACTGTAAAGTTCTAAAAAAACTATATCAAGCCATAACCATAATCCAAGACACAATCGCATGATATAACTCATAACTCAAATACTCATGGAAGCAAACTCCAATCACGGTAACTGCTCAGAACAACCGAATACCGGTAATAAACCTCATATCTAACAATATCTCACTATAAATCCTTCGTACACTGCCGAAAATGAAAGAACACGCGGAAACACATAACCATTCATCAAGTCAACAAGTCGTAGAGCTCCTTATCCTTCAACAAGAACTATAGTTAATTCCTGAGCCAACTTCCTATATTATCCTTCCAAATATACCGCAATCAAATATGATATCACTCATCCTAGTTCCGACAACTTTATTTTATCGAATACCAACAAACCTACTGACACGCAACACCAATACTACTCGGAGCCACAATTCGTGCAATCCATGCACCAATAAGCAACAATCCAAATATATTCAATCACGAAAATGACACAAGCAAGAGAACCGTCCCACAAACTTAAGGGGTACCACAACCACAAAAAGCTAAGAAGCCATTACACACCGTAGAACCATCACCTGACTCTAACACAAAGGTTCCTACCTCAACATAACTCCGTTGAAATACGCGACCCCATTCAAACGTTGGTCCATATCAGATAGCTCGAGCCACCTTGCTCAAAAATCAACATCACGCAAAATTCGACATCAATTATCCAAAGTACATTACCATATAAACGGAGAATCAGATGACACCATGCCACACAAAACTCAAAATAGTATAGCCAATACGCCTTCAATCATGAAATATCCAATTACTCATCTCGCTCAAATTCTACTATAAGACCACAATAGAACCACACCATGTGTGCCTAAAACCAATGAATCACAATTCCTCGTAGCAGAGAAGAGTAACTCCCAGAAAATTTTAGAGCACGAATAAGCTTAACAACAACCGACTGGCACATCCCCAGCAATAGCATTAGGGAGCCAACCAATCCGACTTGGTGTGGAATATCCCTCCTAATTGGGTCTACCAATGGATCCCCAAATCGACTTCGGGCACCCACATTAGATAAATAAACCTCCGAAAGCGCATAATGACTGACTCATAACACATATTGTCATCTGGATAGCTTCGGACATGACTTCACAGTCCACAACCATGAAACAATCTGCTCATGAGAACTCCCAGTCTCCAAATCCATAGAACACACAAATCACCATATCTTATCCCAACTCCACCGCTAGAATGTCTAACACATCTCTATTACACGATCATCCCACAAGAAATACTTCTAAAACTCTTCCTTGCCACATAATAAAATATGAATATAAAAAATTGATCAACTAGGAGAGTGTCGCAGTACCAGTGAAGTATCCCTAAATCAAACACATTTCCCCCTTTTGAAATGTATACTCTCATCAAGCCATACAAAATAGTTATCACTTAACTAGTCATCTGAAACCGTCCATGTTGCCCATGAATTTCATGACCTTCCCATCAAAACTGAACTCATCTCGCTCACCTAAATCTCAATCCCACATAGTACACCGCATATACCATTTCATCATATGAAAAGTGTAAGAACTTCATAGTCCACTTCGAGTCACTAACAACTACATACTCAATTAGACAAAAACATTCCATTCCATTTGAAAAATAACAATACGCAACATGCCCTACACACCAGTAGGAAATATACATCTTAAACCATGGTAGAGAACATCAAGAACTCTCCAAAGCCCATTTGCACTTAACCAAACCGTCAGGACTGAATCCCTCTAACTCAACCAAGCTACGCATGCCGTCAAAACCCAAGAGTCTCGCCACAAAACACCTGTAGAAACTCATCATGTCATAAGCACCCAAATAACCAACCATACCCATAACCATGTCGATCTAAACTCCTACCTAGATGTCCTATTCTCCGAGTTTCCTTCCGAATTGCCTTAAAATTGATACTTTTCCTTGCTAGAACACCACTATCCTTAAGTAAAACTCACCCCACGAACTATAGCATAGAATCACACCGCCCTAGGGCTTATAAGTCACTGAATTCCCTCTTTATGTATCCCAAAAGAACAACAACCCGAATACTTACTCTGAAGAGACTTCCTGCGAGTCTAAAGCCATTACTTTCACCTCCCTGATACTGATATGTAGAATCCATAATGATATAGAAATTCCATAAGTCTTGACACCATCCAATGTAAATCTCAGTTTCTAGTTAAATACACATCCTGAAGATTCACAATTGTTACATAAAAATCTTAAATCCATTACAACGACCTTTTCCCCATTAGCACACCAACACCAAAGGGAGTATCCCACACTTATAAGTAACCAAGCAATCTCCTACTCTATGCACACTACATCCTTCACAACTAACCACTAAATTATTCCATGATTCCCATATACCCATAGAGTGTAATACAAACCGTATCTAGAAATTCCCTTACTCGAGGCATCCTCAATCTCAACCCCTGCAGTCATAATTGATTCACCAGTATACCTCAAACCAAAACCAATACAACACGTAATGTGTAATCAACTCATCGATAGCAGACTCCCCCACTTGGCTCAAAGCCAGGGATCATAACACACAATAACGCACAATGCCCATACTCTTTTACTGCCATTATACCACAGTGTGATTCAACTAAATCCTTCCCGAGCTCCTGTAACGCAAACTATCTAATGCCTCAAATTATTTGCAAATCTCGCATTCACTCTAAGTCTGAACTCATAACCCTTGTAGCAGTCAAGCCAACTCTCATAAGCGACCCGAACTCAAATTGAAACACATATGATTCACTGGTAAAGGATTCAATCCAACTCTCATAAACGCATTCACCCTTGTAGCAGTCAAGCCAACTCTCATAGCGACCCGAACTCAAATCCAAACACATGATTCACTAGTAAAGGAGAACTCTGTACAAAACAACATAAGGATCACAAAACCTCAGGACACCCCGGAGGAGATAACCCCTCCCGCTTAGCCTCAAACTGATATCTCTTTATACTCCTCCATAGTCATAACTATTACGCAATCACTTAATCTCCCCTAGTCTGAACTCATAACACAACATGAAGATGTACTTCACTCCACAACTAAACTACATGAGAGGTCCTTCAACACACCCATAACTCGAGGCCATACGCCAAATCAAAACAAAAGTCAAACACCTAATAGTCCTTGCTACATCTCAAGTAAACTCTTCTTGTCACATTCGAACAATCTGAACATATCTCGCAATCAAATCATACTCACCACATGGTCATCCAATCACAAATCCCACCAATAAGGACACCAGCGGACATATAAGTCCCACATGAATTTGCTCACATATTCAAAATCTCCGTACTCAAGCCACTAACAAAATTGGTCTCAAGTCCTCTAGATTTGCCCGTCATCAGCACGCCGCTATCACATATCGCACCTCAACCATGAAATCACAAGATGTTAATGCACAACTAAACCAAGTGCTGATGTGCGCATATGAATGCATGGAAGGAATTCAAAGAGTTACGCTCCAAGCTGAATCAATGTCGCACAATGTAACGACCCGGCCAGTCGTTCCGAGAGATTAGCCCTGTTTCCCTATTTCTGCTTCATTGTTTTGTGTGATACAATGCTTTTTGTTATGGTAGGTTGATTGTTTCTGGTTCGGAGTGGTTGTGGAAAGAAATGAGACACTTAGTCTCTAAAGATAGTGATTTAGTTGGAAAAGTCAATCGTAAGTTGATTTATAGGTAGATGATCTCGAAATTTGGTTTTTATGGTTCAGATAGCTTCTTTAGGTGATTTGGGACTTAGGAGTGCGTTTGAAATATTATTCGGAGGTCCGTGGTAGAACTAGGCTTGAATTGGCGAAATTAGATTTTTGGTGATTTTTGATCGGCAGTGAAAATTAGCTATTGGGGTCGGAATGGAATTACGAAAGTTGGAATAGGTTTTTAGTGTCATTTGTGAAGTGTGTGCAAAGGTTTAGGTCATTCGTACGTGGTTTGGTTGGTTTCGGCTTCGTTGGAGAATTTCAGAAGTTTAGAAATCCTTAGGCTTGAATTCAGGGTTAATTTGGTATTTTGATGTTGTTTTGGGTGATTGGAAACCTCTATTAAGTTTGAATGATTTTATGGGATGTGTTAGCATGGTTGGTTAATGTACCGAGGGCCTCAGGTGTGTTTCCGATGCTCAACGGGCCATTTTTGGACTAGGGAAGTTGGCAGATTTTGCTGGTGTTTTTCTTCTGGTGTTCTTCTACACGATCGCAGGAGTACGTTCGCGATCGCGTAGGATTGTTGGGTGTTGATGTGATTTTGTTCTACGGGATCGTAGGGATAGGATCGCGATCGCGTAGTTATGCGGAGCTCTGCATCGCCAACGCATGGCCACTGTCGCGTTCGCGTATTGTATTGGAGCTGAGGGAGTGCATGGGAGATTGTGCTTCGCGATTGATACGCTCAATTTACACCTTAGAAAAGCGTAAGCGATCGTTTTCAAATATAGTAACCCAACAAGGTTGGGGTCGAATCCCACAGAGAACAATATGAGGGCGATTAGGAATGCAAGAGAGTTATCACTTATCGTGCAGTGCCAAACAAATAAGATTTTGGGTTTTGTAAAGTGTTTATAACTAAAAGTGAAAATATAAACTAACCTAGAAATCAAGTAAAATGATAAATGGCAACAAGAGTGAATGCAACGGGTATTACACTCAAGTAACGATCCAATGTATTTCACGATTTTACAAATATGAGTGAGTTATGTTAATTAGCCACGGATAATATTTCTTAATTAGCTTTTCCCAAAGACTAACAAGACTTCCTAAATGAATTATTCCTAACCCAATTAGGAGATTAAGAACTTCCTGGTTTGGCTACAAGTAGTTCAATCCTATCCCTAGGTAGAATCTATAAAATGAGGGTTAAATCCTCAAGTTCTTGTTAATTAATCTTTCCCAACCCCAAATAATCTTTTCCAAAATTAATTCGGAGTTAATGGGCGAGTCCTAGGGTTAGCTAATCACTTTGGAAACATTAAAGAACAAGAATAATTAAAGTAACAAACACCCACTTCATAAAAATAATAAAATCATTCAATACATAAGCACAACAAGTATTTAATCCACACTTTAAATATGAATATTCCCATAAACAAGATTCAAGTGTTGGAAAAATACTACACACTTAGATATTCAATATAAAAAATAAGGAAATGAAGAAATAAACATAAATGGGTAAGAAATCCTTAAACAAAATGATGAAATCTTCAAGACCCCAGTGTGTGTGCATAACCCTAGCTTCAAGACTTCTTCTTCTCTCTCAAAATTATATTTACAAAGCCAAAGATATGCCAAATGATCTCCAAAAATGACTGCTAGGTCGAGTATATAAGAGTGGGGATGGGAAAATGTGATTTTAAATTATTGTCCAAATGTGATGCCCGTTTATCGCACCTGCGGAAGAATCTTCGCAGGTGCAATTCCACAAGAGCGGAAATATCCTCGCAGGTGCAAGTTCTGACGCCTTAGTCAACTTTCTGCAGAAGCGGACATCTGGTCGCGCCTGCGGTTCCGCAGGTGCGATCTCTGTGAAGCTTAGCCAATAATCGCAGGTGCGATATTTTCTTCGCAGGTGAGAGGTCGCATCAGCGACCTATTATCCGCAAGTGCGGAATCACCGGGAGTTTTGCCATTTTCACCACGTTTTGCTCAATTTCACTCCAATTCAATGTCAACCACTTCATGACACCATTTCCCTGAAAATCAAGCAAATGCACACTATAAACGACCTCAAGTTACCTTAGAGGGAACTAAAATCTAATGAAAAGAGGCCAAAATGAGTGGTAAAATCACCACTCATCAGCGATCGCGAGTTTGGGGTTGCGATTGCGTAGGTTTGTTTCTAAGGAATCACGATCGCATGTGGACTTCCGCGATCGCGTAGAGTAAAGTGATGAGGCAGCATATTTTTGCTTCGCGATCCTTAGTCTATTTCCGCGATCACGATGAAGAAATGTCTGGGCTGAATAATTAAAGTTCAAAAACGAGGGTTTAGTCTAAAATTCAAAAATTTAATAGAGAACTCGGGGGAAGTCGATTTTGGAAGGGATTTTTAGTAGAGTTATTGGGGTAGGTGTTCTTCACTCACATTTGGTTTAATTCCATTATTATGTCTTGATTTTTATCATTTAATTTGGGAATTTGGGGTGAAAATGGAAGAGAATTGGAGAGTTGATTTTGGGGATTTGGATGGATATTTGATGTCCGATTTTGATGAATTTGATATGGGTAGACTCGTGAGTGAATAAGGATTCTAGTTTTGTGATATTTATCGGATTCCAAGACGTGGGCCCGAGGGCCGAGTTTGACCAATTTCGGGATTTTTGAAGAAACTTGATTATTTTCGCGTGTTTTTTTATTTAATTTTAGCGTATATTGATGATATGAATCTGGTTTTGAATATTTTCGAAGCGATTTGATGCCGAGTCGAGCAGCAAGGGCATCGCGGAGTAGATTTTCATCCGGTTTGAGGTAACACTTCCAAACTT
This sequence comes from Nicotiana undulata, assembly GCA_005239495.1. Taxonomy (NCBI): domain Eukaryota; kingdom Viridiplantae; phylum Streptophyta; class Magnoliopsida; order Solanales; family Solanaceae; genus Nicotiana; species Nicotiana undulata. Next base: position 67,093 of record ML286439.1, on the reverse strand, counting down.
GGTTCTGAGGGTTCGAAACCCTGAACGATACATTAGATGATTGTGTTTGAGGTGAAGCACATGCCAAGTAACGGGCGTGAGAGCATACACCGTGAGTATGGTAACCTGGATTCATTCCACGGCTTTGTTTAGTGACTCTCTTATTGATATTCGCACGATTGTTAATGTGATTAAATGTAAACATGCTGGAAATCATGCTAGATGTTATGATAGGGCTTCATGTCAATATTGTTGATACCCGACTGGTCGCTTATTACTATCATTCACATATTTCATTGATGTTATTTACTCAGTCATGTCATTGCATATCATATCATTTCTCAATTTCGGCAATTGTTGTTTTACACATTTTAATAATGATTCGGGCTAGTTCATGCATTGTGAGCCCGTGTGAGCGAGATTGGAGAGCGATGACTGAGTGGGTCGAGATCCCGATATTGAGTAACAATTATGGGATCGGGCTGCACGCCGCAACATGTACATTGATTTATGCCTGGATCTAGCTTATGATAGTGCTTGGGTTGTAGGAGCCCCTCAAGAGTCTGTAACACACCCCCAGTGAGCGTAGTGATGATATTGAGGGATAGATCTTCCATGGACATGGATCTTGTCTGAGTGTTTGTACCCGGAGATGGATCTTCTCTGTGGGGCTGGATTGGCCTTTCTCAGTACTAGGTGATTACTGTCATACGTGTATATATTCTGGGATGGATCTTCCCTGGGCCATGAGAGCCATATATAATACTGAGTGGACTTGTACAATAGAGTGGGAGCACTTTGTGCATTTCATACAAGTGATGCATTGGCATGTAGAGTACACTAAGTTATATATGTTTACTTTATCGCAACTGTACTTATCCTGTCACTTGAACTGTTAGTCAATAGAAAGCATGCCTAAAGTTCTGTACTTTGATTTTGTGATAAATGTGGAGGTTTAGTCCGTCACTGCCTCTCAGCCCATAGTTTTGGCATGTTACTTACTGAGTTAGTGTACTCACATTACCCCTGCACCTTGTGTGCAGATCCAGGTACATCGGGACCTGGTAGTGGTTGTCGATTATTGACAGAGTTCCAGCCGGAGACTTCGAGGTATCTGCTGGCGATCGCAACCTCGTTTTCTCCTTCCTTATCCTCCTTGTCGTATTTTTATATTTCACACAGTGATTTATCCATTTTGTATTTGGACATTAGTAGTTGTATCAACTCATGACTCGGTGACACCAATGTTGGGACTTGTTTTTGTGTTTTACTTATATTCGAGTTTTTAAACATTTATGAATGGGGTTTTTTATTATAAATATATACATGGTTTATTGAAAGAAGTTAAATTCTTTGAATCATGTGGTTTTCCTGATTCCACGATAGGCGCTATCATGACTGGGGTGGATTTGGGGTCGTGACAAGTTGGTATCAGATCCTAGGTTACATAGGTCTCACGACTCATGAGCAGATTTAGTAGAGCCTCGTGGATCGGTACAGAGACATCTGTACTTATCTTCGAGATGCTTCATAACCCTTAGGAAAAATCTCATATTCTTGAATTCTTATCGTGCGAATATGTTGATTCTGATAACTGAACTTATGTTGCTTCATTCTCTCACAGACGATGAGGACATGTGCTACCAGACAAGGCGATCAGCTACCAGAGGGACCCACGAGGGGTCGAGGCCGCGGTTGAGGTCGTGGTAGAGGTAGAGGTGCAACCCGCGTAGCTGCCGGGGCGGTACCTATAGACCCGCTTATTATCCAAGATCAGGTCCTAGCCGCAGATGTTCCAGAGGGACCGTCTCAGGAACCGGTAGTGCCTATTGTTATTCCGAGTCTTCAGGAGACCCTAGCCTAGATTCTGACCATGTGCACCAGTCTTGCGCTGGTAGTCACTGTTTCTACTGCAACCTCTACTTCTTAGGCTGGGGGAGGCACTCAGACACCCGCTGCCTGTACACCTAAGTAGGTCATTTAGAGAATTCAGACACCGGGGGTAGCTCCAGCCCAGCTGGTGGCACCTGTTCAGGACTATGTGGTTCCAGTTATGGTTGATGATGAGCAACATAGATTAGAGAGATTTGGTAGACTTCAGCCTCCGACTTTCAGTGGTGTTGAGGGAGAGGATGCCCAGGGTTTCTTAGACAAGTATTAGAGGATTCTTCGTACATCAGGGATATTGGAAACTAGTGGGGTCTGGTTTACTACCTTCCAGTTTTTAGGAGCTGCATTTACTTGGTGGGAGTCTTATGATAAGCGTAGGCTTGTTGGTGCAGTGCCCCTTACTTGGTAGCAGTTCCTCACTCTCTTCTTAGAGAAGTATGTACCACAGTCCCGCAGACAGTTTGAGCAGCTGCATCAGGATGATATGACTGTGACACAGTATGAGATGAGGTTTTCGGAGCTAGCCTGTCATGCTATTGAGTTGGTTCCTAATGAGATAGAGAGGATCGGGAGGTTCGTGGATGGCTTCTCCTATCAGCTTCAAATTCTTATGACCAGCGGGAGGGTATCGGGTGCTACTCTTGAGAAGGTTGTTGATATTGCCCGAGATATTGACTTAGTTCGTCACGAGGAGTGAGAGGAGATAAAGGCCAAGAGGCCTCGAGATCTGGTAGCTTTGGTAGCGTCCCCTCCAGGGGTCAGTTCCAGCATAGCAGAGGCCGCCCGTTTAGGCCTGCTCAGCCAGCTCGCCCAGCTTTCAGTGGTGCATCGTTAGGACATGGTCCCCGTAGTTCTCATCCAGGCCGCTCATCATTCAATGCCCTTCTAGCCAGAGCTCATCCCGTACACCATCGATTCAGGGTTCATCTATGCCTGGTTCTTCTAGTGGTTATCCTAGTGCTAGAGGTTCCCTTTAGTCCCCACTGTTGATGAGTGGTGATTTTACCACTCATTTTAGCCTTTTCTCATTAGATTTTGTATTGTAAATGATAACTTGAGGTCGTTTTTAGTGTATAATTGCTCTATTTGCAGGAAAATGATGCCATGAAGTGGTTAAGGTCAAATTGGAGTGAAATTGAGCAAAAGCGAGTAAAGAAGAGAAAAGAGGGGAGCAATGGCCGAATGCGATTGCATATGCAACATCCGAATCGCATTTCGAGCCCAGAGATCGCATACCGCAACAGAAAGTTGAGTCAAGTCTATTGAGTGAAATGCGGTCGAATATGCGATCGCATATCTTAAATGCGGTTCGCATTTGAGTCGCATCACCATCTGATGCCTGGTGCTACATTGTAAATGCGACGCACAAATGCGATCGCACATCACTAATGCGGATCGCATCTCTCAAATGCGACAAACCTCTGTGACCTACGGTTTGATATGCGATGAAGATGCGAATCGCATCCCTGTTATGCGACAGGAATGCGATCGCATATCAGCCCGACAGGGGTGTTTTTGTCCACTTTTCACTCGAATATTTGGCCCTCTATAAAAAGCATACCTTGGCAACATCTTAGAGGGAGATTGAGAAGATATACATATCGGTAGAGATCGATCCTTGGCATATCTTTGGACATATTTTTCAGCCTTGTAAATATATTTTTAGTAGAGAGGAACAAGTATTGATTTGTGGGTTTGCACACACACTTTGGATTTGTAGATTTCGACATTGTGGTGAAGTTTTCTTTACCCATTTGTGTTTATTTCTTCATTTCCTTGCTTTGTATTGTATATCTAAGTGTGTAGTATTTTTCCAACACTTGAATATGGTTTATGGGAATATTCATATTTAAAGTGTGGATTAAATACCTTGTTGTGCTTATGTATTGAATGATTTTATTATATTTATGAAGTGGGTGTTTGTTATTTTAATTATTCTTGTTCTTTAATGTTTCCAAAGGGATTAGCTAACCCTAGGACTCGCCCATTAACTCCGAATTAGTTTTGGAAAAGATTATTTGGGGTTGGGAAAGATTAATTAACAAGAACTTGAGGATTTAACCCTCATTTTATAGATTCTACCTAGGGATAGGATTGAACTACTTGTAGCCAAACTCGGAAGTGCTTAATCTCCTAATTGGGTTAGGGATAATTCAATTAGGAAGTCTTGTTAGTCTTTGGGAAAAGCTAATTAAGAAATGTTATCCGTGGCTAATTAACATTACCCGCTCATATTTGTAAAATCGTGAAATACATTGGATCGTTACTCGAGTGTAATACCCGAAGCATCGATACTTGTTGCCATCGATCATTTTAATTGCTTTCTAGGTTAGTTTATATTTTCGCATTTAGTTATAAACAATTATCAAAAACCCAAAATCATATTTGTTTGGCACTGCACGATAAGTGATAATTCTCTAGCATTCCTAAATGCCCTCATATTGTTCTTTGTGGTATTCGACCCTAACCTTGTTGGGTTACTATATTTGACAACGATCGCTTACATTCTTTTAAGGTGTAAATTGAGCGTATCAACTGTCATTTGTCGAGAGGGGTTTCTTTGAGTGTGGAGATCCGGGTAATATCAAGACATTATGTCCTCGTATTTTGGGAGGTTCATCCTAGCAGAGGAGTCAGCCATCAGTTTCGGCACCAGTCACTTCACCACCTGCCCAGCTAGCTAGGGGTGGGGGTCAAACAGCTAGAGGTCGCCCTAGAGAAGGAGGTCGATCAGGTGTTGGCCAGGCTATTTTTATGCATTTCCAGTTAGACCAGCTATTATGGCCTCAGATGCAGTGATTACAGGTATTGTTTCAGTTTGTCACCGAGATGCATCGATCTTATTTGATCGTGGTTCCACATATTCCTATGTTTTGTCGTATTTTTCTCATTTTTTGGATATGCCCTGTGAGTCCTTAGTTACATATGTTCATGTGTCGACTCCGGTGGGAGATATTATTATTATGGACCGCGTGTATGGGTCATGTGTGGTATCGATTAGGGGTCTGGAGGGCCGAGTGGATTTGTTGTTACTCATTATGGTGGATTTTGATGTGATATTGGGCATGGATTGGCTTTCTCCATGTCACGATGTTCTAGATTTCCACACTAAGATCGTGACCTTAGCGATGCCGGAATTTCCGAGAGTTAAGTGGAGCGGTTTCATTGATTATGTGCCTAGTAGGGTGATTTCATACCTTAAGGCTCGACGTATGGTGGAGAAAGGGTGTCTATCTTATTTGGCTTTTGTGAGGGATGTCAGTGTTGAGACTCCCACCATTGATTCTGTCTATGTGGCCATGATTTTCTGGACGTGTTCCCTGTAGACCTGTCGGGCATGCCGCCTGACAAGGATATTGATTTTGATATTGATTTGGTGCAAGGCACTTAATCTATTTCTATTCTACCATATCATATAACATCGGCGGAGTTGAAAGAATTGAAAGAGCAACTTCAAGAACTCCTAGATAAGGGGTTTATTCGGCCTAGTTTGTCACCTTGGGGTGCACCGGTGTTATTTCTGAAGAAGAAAGATGGTTCCATGAGAATGTGTATTGACTACAGGCAGTTGAACAAGGTTACAGTCAAGAATAAGTATCCTTTGCCTCATATCGATGATTTGTTTGACCACCTTCAGGAAGCTAGGGTGTTTTCTAAGATTGATTTGAGATCTGGGTATCATCAGCTGGAGATTCGGGATTTAGATATTCCTAAGACGACTTTGACGACCCATTATGGCAATTATGAGTGTTTGGGGATGTCTTCTGGGATGACCAATGCCCCAGCAACGTTCATGCATTTGATGAACAACGTTTCAACCTTATTTGGACTCCTTTGTTATTGTGTTCATTGATGACATCCTGGTGTATTCTCGTAGCCAGGAAGAGCATGCTCAGCATTTGAGAGTGGTATTGCAAAGATTGAGGGAGGAGAAACTTTATGCCAAATTCTCCAAATGTGAGTTTTTGTTTGGCTCAGTAGCTTTCTTGGGGCACGTGGTGTCCGATGAGGGTAGTTAGGTTGATACGAAGAAGATAGAGGCGGTACAGAGTTAGCCCAAACCGTCCTCAGCTACAGCGATTAAGAGCTTCCTTGGTTTGGCGGTCTATTACCGCCGCTTTGTGGAGGTGTTTTCTTCTATTGCTTCGCCCTTGACCAAATTAACCCATAAGGGCGCTCCGTTAAGGTTGTCGAACGAGTGTGAGGAGAGCTTCCAGAAGCTCAAGGTTACTTTGACCACAACTTTAATGTTAGTATTGCCATCAGCTTCAGGTTGTTATACCGTATATTGTGATGGCTCGAGGATAGGCATTGGTTGTGATGCAGAAGGGTAGGGTGGTTGGCTAATCCTCGCGCCAGTTGAAGACTCATAAGAAGAATTATCTAGAGCGTGATCTCAAGTTAGCATCCATTCTTCACGCCTTAAACATTATTTGTACGGGGTGCATTGTGAGGTTTTTACAGATTACCGTAGTCTGCAACATCTAATTAAGTAGAAGGATCTGAATTTGAATCAGCAGATAGTTGGATCTTCTCAAGGACTATGATATCACTATTTTATACCATCCAGGGAAGGCCAATGCAGTGGTCGATGCCTTGAGTTGCCGAGCAGGGAGTTTGGGGAGTCTAGCAGCAGAGAGACCTTTAGCACTTGATGCTTAGGCCTTAGCGGGCTAGTTTGTGAGATTGGATTTATCGGAGCCCCGTCAGGTATTGTCTTGCGTAGCCTCCAGGTTTTCTTTTTATTACTGTATCAGAGAGCGCCAGTATGATTAACCACACTTGCTTGTTCTTCAGGATAGGGTCCGACGAGGTGATGCCAGGGATGTGGCTATTGGTGATGATGGTGTGATGAGGATGTAGGGTCGGATATGTGTGCCTAATGTATATGGGCTTCAAGAGTTGATTCTAGAGAAGGCCCACAACTCGCGGTACTCTATCCAACCGGGTGCCTCAAAGATGTATCAGGATCTGAGACATCATTATTGGTGGAGGCGGATGAAAAAGGATATTGTTGGAATCGTAGCTCGGTGCCTCAATTGTAAGTAGGTCAAGTGTGAGAACCAGAGACCAGGTGGATTGCATCATAATTTGGATATTCCGGAGTGGAAGTGGGAGCGGATCACCATGGACTTTGTAGTTGGGCTCCCACGGACTTCGAGGAGGTTCGATGTTATATGGGTTATTATCGATCGACTGACCAAGTCCGCGCACTTCATTCTTGTTGGTGCTACTTATTCATCGGAGCGGTTAGCCGAGATTTATATCCGGGAGATTGTTCGGTTGCATGGTGTTCCAGTTTCCATCATTTCTGATAGAGGTACTCAGTTCACACTACAGTTTTGAAGGGTCGTGCATAGAGAGTTGGGTAATCAGGTTGAGTTGAGCACAAATTTTCATCCTCAGACGGATCGGCAGTCCGAGCGCACGATTCATGTATTGGAATACATGTTGTGTGCGTGTGCTATTGATTTTGGGGGTTCATGGTACTAGTTTCTTTCACTCGGGGAGTTTGCATATAATAATAGCTATCAGTCGAGTATCCAGATGGTTCTGTATGAGGCTTTATATGGGAGGAGGTTTAGATCTCCGGTCGGTTGGTTTGAGTCGGGTGAGGCTAGAATCTTGGGCATATATTTGGTACAGGATGCTTTAGATAAGGTGAAGTTGATTCAGGAGTGTCTTCGCACGGCGCAGTCTAGGCAGAAGAGCTATGCGGACCGGAAGGTCCGTGATGTATTTTTCATGGTTGGAGAGAAGGTTCTGCTGAAGGTGTCACCTATTAAGTGTGTTATGCGGTTCGGGAAGAGGGGTAAGTTGAGTCCCTAATTCATTGGGCCTTTTAAGGTGCTTCAAAGGGTTGGGGAGGTGGATTATAGACTTTCTTTGCCACCTAGCTTGTCTAGTGTGCATCCGGTATTTCATGTTTCCATGCTTCGGAAGTATGTTGGCGACCTGTCCCATGTTTTGGATTTCAGCAAGATTGAGCTAGAGGGTGATATGTATTATGAGGTGGAGCCGGTGGCTATTTTGGGTCGTCGGGTTTGGAGGTTGCGGTCAAAGGATATAGCTTTAGTTAAGGTACAATGGAGGGGACACCCGGCGGAGGAGGCTACCTAGGAGACCGAGCGGAAGATGCGGAGCAGATATCCACACCTATTTGAGACTCCAGGTATGTTTCTAGACTCGTTCGAGGATGAACGTTTGTTTAAGAGCGGGAGAATGTAACGAACCGATCGGTAATTCCGAGAGATTAGCCCAGTTTCCCCATTTCTGCTTCATGTTTTGTGTGGAACAACTCTTCTATGTTATGTTAGGTTGATTGGTTCTGGTTTAGAGTGGTTGCTGAGAGAAATGAGACACTTAGTCTCTAAAGTTGGTGATTTAGTTGGAAAAGTCAATCAGAAGTTATTTTGAGGTACGTGGTTTGGTAGTTTCATTAGCTGATTTGGGACTTAGGAGTGCGGTAGAATGTTGTTTGGAGGTCCATGGGAGAATTAGGCTTGAATTGGCGAAACTAGATTTAGCGATTTTCGGTCGGCAATGAAAAATTATCTTTCGGGGCAGGAATGGAATTCTGAAAGTTGGAATAGGTTCGTAGTATCGTTTTTTATGTGTGTGAAATATTTCAGATCATTCGAACGTGGTTTGGTTGGTTTCGACATCATTGGTGAATTTCAGATGTTCAGAAATCCTTAGGCTTGAATTCAGGGTTAATTTGGTATTTTGATGTTTTTTTGGGTGATTCGAAGGCTCGACTAAGTTTGAATGATGTTATGGGATGTGTTGGCATGGTTGGTTGAGGCCCCGGGAGCCTCAGGTGTGTTTTGGATGCTCAACGGGCAATTTTTGGACTTGAGAAGTTGGCAGATTTTGCTGGTGTTTTTCCTCTAGTGTTCCTCTACGTGATCGCAGGAGTACGTTCGCTATCGCGTATGCTTATTGGGCGCTGAGGTGATTTTGTTCTACGCGATCGCAGGGATAGGATCAGGATCGTGTAGTTCTCTGGAGCTGTGCATCGCGAACGCGTGGCCAGTGTCGCGTTCGCGTAGTGTATTGGAGCTGATGGAGTGCAGGGGTGATTGTGCATCGCAATCGCGAGTTTGAGGTTGCAATTGCGTAGGTTTGTTTGTCATAGGTTCGCGATCGCATGTGGACTTCCGCGATCGCGTAGAGCAAAGTGATAAGGCAACCTATTTGTGCTTCGCGATCGCGAGGCTATTTCCGCGATCGTAATTAAGAAATGTCTGGGCAAAATATTTAAAGTTCAAAATCAAGGGTTTAGTCTAAAATTCCAAAATTTCAATAGAGAACTCGAGAGAAGGCGATTTTCAGTAGTGTGATTGGGGTAAGTGTTTTTCACTCAAATTTGGTTTAATTCCATATTTATGTCTTGATTTTTATCATTTAACTTGGGAATTTGAGGTGAAAATTGGGGGGAAATGGAAGAGAATTGGAGAGTTGATTTTGGGGATTTTGATGGCCATTTGATGTCAGATTTTGATGAATTTGATATGGGTAGACTCGTGAGTGAATAAGGATTCTAGTTTTGTGATATTTATCGGATTTTGAGACGTGGGCCCAGGGGCCGGGTATGGCCAATTTCGGGATTTTTGATGAAATTTGATTATTTTCGCATGGGTTTTATTCCTTTAGCGTATATTGATGATATTAATATAGTTTTGAATATATTCGGAGCGATTTGAGGCCGAGTCAAGCGGCAAGGGAATCACGGAGTAGATTTTCATTCGGCTTGGGGTAAGTAACACTTCCAAACTTTGTTATGAGTGTTTGAAACCCCGAACGATATGTTATATTATTGTGTTTAAGGTGACGCACATGCCAAGTGACGGGCGTGAGGGAGTGCATCGTGAGTATGGTAATCTGGATTCATTCCACAGATCTGTTTAGTGACTCTCTTGTGATATCCGCACGATTGTTAATGTGATTAAAAGCAAACATTAGAAAATCATGCTTGATTTTATGATAGGTCTTCATGCCAATACTGTTGAGACCCGAGTGGTCGCTTATTACTGTCATTCACGTATTTCATTGATGTTAGTTACTTAGTCATGTCATTGCATATCATATCATGTCTGAGTCTCGGTAATTGTTGTTTTACACATTTTATCATTGATTCAGGCTAGTTTATGCATTGTGAGCCCGTGTGAGTGAGACTGGAGAGTGATGATTGAGTGGGGCCGAGAGCCCGATATTAAGTGACAATTATGGGATCGGGCTGCACCTCGCAGCATGTACATTGATTTATGCTTGGATCTAGCTTATGATAGCGCTTGGGCTGTAGGAGCCCCTCCGGAGTCTGTAACACATCCCCAATGAGTGCAGTGATGATATTGAGGGATGGATATTCCCTGGACATGGATCTTGTCCGAGTGTTTGTACCCGAAGATGGATCTTCTCCTTGGGGCTGGATTGACCTTCCTTAATACTGGGTGACTACTGTCATACGTGTATATATTCTGGGATGGATCTTCCCTGGGCCATGAGAGCCATATACAGTACTGAGTGGACTTGTACACGAGAGTGGGATCACTTTGTGCACTTCATACAGTTGATGCATTGGCATGTAGAGTACCCTGAGTTATATATGTTTAATGTATTGAAATTGTACTTATCCTGTCACTTGAACTATTAGTCAATAGGAAGCATGTCTAAATTTTTGTACTTCGATTTTGGGATAAATGTGGAGGTTTAGTCCGTCACTACCTCTCAGCCCAGAGTTTGGGCCCGTTACTTACTGAGTTGGTGTATTCACGTTACCCTCTGCACCTTGTGTGCTGATCCAGGTACATCGGGACCCGGTAGCGGTTGCTGATTGTTGACAGAGTTCTAGCCGGAGACTTCGAGGTAGCTGCTGGCGATCGCAACCTTGTTTTCTCCTTCCTTATCCTTATTGTCATATTTTTCTATTTCAGACAGTGTTTTGCCCATTTTGTGTTTCGACATTAGTAGGTTTATCAGCTCATGACTTAGTGACACCAGTCTTGAGACTTATTTTTGTGTTTTACTGATATTCGACTTTTAAAACATTTATGAATGAGGTGTTTTATTAGGAATATATATGGTTTTCTTGAAAGAAGTTAAATTATTTGAATTGTGTGGCTTGCCTGATTCCACGATAGATGTCATCACGACTGGGGCGGTTTTGGAATCGTGACAGACGATAAGGAAGGAAATATGGGAAGTATATCCTAAATGTCCTGTAGCCTCTCAAATATAGGTATGGACGTCCTCATACCGACCCGCAAAACTCTACAAGACACTTGCTCATGACTTGTAGAACCTATGAACCTAGAGCTTTGTTACCAATCTGTTACGACCCCCAACTCCACTAGTCGTGATGGCACCTAACCTAACCTCTAGGTAAGCTAACTAATAATTATCCAATTCCAAATATATTAACAAGATATTTAGATGAAAGTAATTTACACAATTTTATACATTTTCCAAGGACTGATAGTACAAATCATGAGCTTCTACGAATAGAGTTTACAAAGTGGAAATAAAATAAATACATAGTCTATTTGAAAGTACATAAACACAGTTTTATAATCTAAGGATACCCCGAACAAGGAGGCAGCTACAACAGAGACGAAGGTACATCTTCAAATCGAGCAACCATCGAACACAACAAGAACAACCAACATTTGCACGCAATGTGCATAAGTGTAATATCATTACAATCAACCACATGTATTGAGTAAGTAACAACCCTAACCTTATTGAAAGCAATGACGAGTTGTCACAAGGTCGGGTCCAATACCAATATTCCACAACAGTTCATAACAACATACATGCAAGTATAGAAGAGATATCTCAAAAGTAACAATACTCAGCTTGTTCACAGTTCCAGCAAAAGGGTCATGCTTTTCAGATATCTCAATGAAATAAAATCAAAGATCTCTTGCCTAAAATGCCAAAAGTACGAAGAAGTTTGAAAACTGTATTTTTCCAAATATTCTTTCCACAATAAATAAAATGATTCATTTTCTTTCCAAATAACAGGTATAGAATAACTCTCTACCCCACATATCAATGTGTATAATAAATCAATAATGACGTAATACTATATGGCATGAGGAAAAAATCATCTCTATGCCGGTATGTCATGTGTGCATGTAAATGCCATGCATCTCAGAGATAATTCATGTACTCATTATCTCAGAGTACTCAATCTCACTGCCTCGCAAGCTCTCTCACTAAGCTCAATATTCAGCACACTAAATCACTCAGCGTTGTATAATAGCCGATGCGGCATGTAGCCCGACCCAATACTGCTGCGGCGTGCAGCCCGATCAAATATTAATGTGGCGTGTAGCCCAATCCAATACTATTGCGGCGTGCAACCCGACCTAATAAAACATAATCAATATATTGTTGCGGCGTGCAGCCCAACCTATAAGGTAAATATATAATATGATGCGGTGTGCAGCCCGATCCCAAAATGTCACTCTCACTCAGGCCCTCGGCCTCACTCACTCATCACTCTCTTCAGTCTCGCTCACAGGCTCACAATGTCATGAAAACTAGCCCAACAACAATGATATGATGTATCGACAACAACAACTGAGATATGATATGATATGAATGCATGAATATGACTGTGTACGAAATATCAATGAAATTGATGAGATGACAGCAAGAAACGACCACTGTGGGTTCTACCAACATCAACATGAAGCCTAAACATGATATTTTGCATGATTGACAACTCATTTACTTTATCGCATGATGAAAACATGGATATTAGCAAAATAGGACTGCTATACAGTGCCATGGAAACAACAAAGTCCCAATTCACATGGTGCACGCCCACACGCCCGTCACATAGCATGTGCGTCACCTCAATACCAATCACATACTACGTATTGCGGGGTTTCATACCCCCAGCACTAAGTTTAGAAACGTTACTTACCTCGAACAAGCCAATAACAATGTCGAGCAAGCCAAGCGATGCTCCAAAGGTTCCATCACACGCGTTCCAACCTCCGAACGGCTCGAAACTATCCAACAACAGTTCAGATACATCAAACAATACTAAAGGAACCAATCCCGATAGTAAAAGATCAAATCTTGAACCAAAGACCGAAATCGGCCCAAAATCCCAACCTGGGCCCGCACCTCGGAACCCGACAAAACTCACAAAATCTATTTACCCATTCAGTTACGAGTCCAACCATACTAGTTTCACTTAAATCCGACTCCTAATCGGTGTTCAAAACTCAAAAACTCATATTATGAAACTTTAGGCCAAAACCCCCAATTTTCCTCTTTAAATCCACAATCCAATAGCTAAAATCGAAAATATATTCATGAAATATAATCTAAACCGAGTAGAGAACACTTAGCCCAATTCATATGGTGGAAATTGCTTCAAGAATCGCTTTAATCCGAGCTCCCTGGCTCCAAAAATAATAAAAATTGTCGAAACCCCTGAATTAATATTTAATAGACTCTGCCCAACTTTTACAATTCACAAACGCGGACAATTCCACGCGTTCGCAGAGAACAAAAGCTCGCCAACTTAAGTTTCTCTTGCGCGAATGCATCACCACAGATGTGAACACGGTGAACAATAACCACTGGAGCTACGGAATCGCATATTGCATCTCGGTATCGGAAAGAACAACTGCTTGACATCCTCAGGCCTTCCTTCCTACTACGCGAACGTATCACAAGGCTTGAGATCGCACTGAACAAATGCCTCAACCTCGGCGAACACAACTCTAGTCTCGCGAATGCAATGAACAATCCTACTCTTCCATTTAACAACCTTACGCGATCGAGATCTATTCTCTGTGATCGCGATTAAGGAAACCAGAAGCCTAGAATTCTGCAGAACTAGCAGTGCAAGTTTGAAGAAAATAGCCCGAAATCAATCTGAAATAGGCACGAGCCCCTCGGGACCCCTTCACAACTTACCAAAAAGTCCCATAACATAATACAAACCTACTCGAGGCCTCAAAACACACATAAAACATCGAAATGACGAATCACACCTCAAATGAAAATCTATGAACTATGAACTTTTTCAACTTTAATAACTCGCGCCGAAACATATCAAATCGTCATGGAATGAACCCATAATTAGCACACAAGTCCCAAATGACATGACTAAGCTATTCAAAACTCCGAAACAAAAATTCGAATATGATATTCTCAAAGTCAACTTCCGATTAAACTTATGAACTTTCCAAACTTTCAATTTTTGCCCATTTGTGCCGAAACATTCTAGAAACATCCAAATGCAAATCTAGGCATACGCCTAAGTCCAAACCACCATCCGGACCTAGAATAACCTTTAAAACTCTGTTCCGTGGTCAAATTCAAAAATTGTCAAACTAGTTCAACTCTATCAACTTAAAGCTTCAACAATGAAATCCATTCTTCCAAACCGATTCCGAATATCCTGAAAACCAAAACCGATGATTCACACGAGCCATAATACATAATACGGGGCTACTCATGCCCGAAAACTACCAAGAAAATTGCAAATGCTCAAAACGGCCGTTCTAGTCGTTACAACTACCCGTAAAAGTTCCAAAAACCTCTGATTTCCTACTTTTTCCAAATGACCCCAAAATGACCTACGGACCTCCAAATCCACATCTAGACACACTCCTAGAACGAGAATCACCGTATGGAGCTATTCCCAGGCTCGAATTCCAAACGGGCATCGATAACATTGAAGTACACTTCAACCCAAATTTATGAAATCCTTCCAAAATGCCTAGTTTCCATAATTGGCGCCGAAACGCTACTGATTCATCCAAAACTCGATCCAGAAATTGGCCCAAGTCCAAAATCGTGATACGAACCTGTTGGAACCTTTAAATCTCGATTCGGATGTATTTTACTCTAAAGTCATACCTTCGTTAATTCCTCCATTTTAAAGCTTCCGAGATTAGAATTTTCTCCCCAAATCAACTCCGAACTTCCCGGAATTCAGTTCTGACCACACGTACAAGTTATAATACATGTGGTGAATCTATTTAAGTCCTCAAACCATCGAACGACGTGCTAGGGCTCAAAACGACATGTCGGGTCGTTACAATTCCTTTAGCAAGATATGGTCTTCCTAAAATTATTGGTTCATCGGGACATTCTTTCAATTCAAGAAGTATAAAGTCTACATGAAAAAAACGTATCTACTCTTACGAGTACATTTTCAATTATCCCCTTAGATTTCTTGGTACTTTGATCTACAAACTAAAGAGAAACACATTTGTCTTTCATTTCACCAAGATATAACTTTTTAAAGATAGAAAATGGCATCAAATTTATTGAAGCTCCCAGATCACAAAGTGCTTTTTCAAAATATACTCCTCCTAAAGTGCATGGAATTGTAAAACTACCTGGATTACCAAGTTTTTGTGGTAGCTTATTTTTAGGTATAGCACTGCGATTTTCTATAAGCATTACCACAAAATCTTCTTCTAATATTCTTTTACTTGAAAAATTTCCTTTAAAAATTTGGCATATGAAAGCATTTTTAACAAAGCATCCGTGAAAGGAATATTGATGTGAATTTATTTTAAAATCTCCAAACATTTTGTAAATTGGCTATCAAGATTTTCCCTTTTCATTTTTTGTGGAAAGGGAATTGTCATAGAGAGAGGAGTCAATTTTTAAATATTATTTTTTACTTTTTCTTGAATTCTTTCTCTTCTGATGGTTCAAAAGGTGTTTCAACATTCTTACCCTTGTCTACGTGTTGTCCTGATAGGTCTGCATAGGGTTCATCCAGCTCCTTACCTGACCGTAAGGTGATTGCCTTGAGGTGCTCTTTTGGATTTTTCCGGTATTATTTTGTAAGGGACCTTGAATCTTTTCAGACACAAGAGTTGCCAGTTGGCACAACTGAACTTCTAAATTTTTAAGGGCAGAATTCTGACTCTCCGTCTTTTCATCAATGGCCTTAAGGTACTTGTACATAAGTTCATCAAGACTTGGATGAGCTTGTTGAGGCATTTGTTGATATAGGGATGCTTGTTGATAACGTTTAAAATTCAATTGCCCTCGGTTTTGATTCTGATATCCGGAAGACCTTGTACAAGTTGCTTCTGAAAGTTTTGAGAGTTCTTGGTACCATTTGGATTGCTCCACGGATATACTAGATGTTTATGTGCCATTGGACTTCAAAACGAGTAAGGTTAGTAGTCGATAACATTGACTTGTTCATTATTTTGATGGATTGCTTAGGATTCATGTTAGATTATTTCCTCCATACATGTCACAAACTTCAAACTTGTTTGGTTGTTGTGTAATCACCTGAAAAGATTCAAACTTTTGTTCCAAAGAAACAATCTATCGTGTTAGTGTATTTAAAGCATCTGCCTGATTTACTGTAGCAGCCTTCTCGATAATTACACACTTAGATGGCCATTGGATGACATTCTCAGAAATTTCATTCAATAATTGCAATGCTTCCTTTGTGGTTTTTCCCATTACAGAACCTCCTGTAGCTGCATCTATCACATTTCTGGAAGAGGGTTTTAACCCGTGATAAAATATATACATCTGCATATGTTTAGGAATATTGTGGTGTCGACATTTTCTTAACTTTGCCTTTAACCTGTCCCAAGCTTGATAAACTGGTTTTGTATTGGTCTGCAAGAAATTAGATATGTCTTGTCTTAACCTTTTGGTTTCAGTAGGGGAAAAGTATTTATTTAAAAATTTCAGAGTTATTTGGTCCCATGTTGTAATTGATCCTTAGGGAAAACTTCGCAACCAAGTCTTAGCATATCTTTTTAAAGAAAAAGGAAATAGCTTTAACTTGATTGCTTCAGGGGATACTCCATTTTACTTAGCATTTTCAACTAGTTCTAGAAACCAATAAAATGATTATGTGGATCTTTACTTGAATCTCCAGTAAAGATACAGGATTGTTGGATCGTTTAAATTAGGCCGGTCCTGATTTCAAAGTTGTTGGCTGCCACTGGAGGCTTCGTGACACTAGATTCACAGTTGAAGTGGTCTGGTCAAGCATAATACCTTAGGATTTTGTTTGATGGCCTTGGCGCCACTTCATCAAACTGATTCTCTATTTGGACTAGTGGCGGTACTCCGCGTGGGTTGATATCTTCTACTTCCTGACTCTCCATTCCTTCACAAGCTATTGTTTGAGAAGACGTTTGTCCTTTTCTGCGCGATCGAAGTGATCTTTCAATTTCAGGATCTTAACTTGCCAACTATTTTGTAGAAGAGCGGGTCATAAACTATTTGAAACTCATAAAGCAAAGAAAATTAGTTCCTAAAGTAATAATAGCAATAAAAAATAATAGTAATAAAATAATAATAACAACAACAACAACAACAACAACAATAAAGAAAAATTTAAAAATTATTGCTAAGCTGAAAAACAAAATAGGTGTTAAAGCGAAAAGTATTAGCACAATAAATTTATTATTCATAGATAATAGTAATATGATACCACACTTGAAATAAAAGATATATAAAATGACGCAACAAGTAAACTATGACAAGAAAATATAATATTATTCAAAGTAATAGTGTTAGTACTCGTGATAGTACCTACGATTGGAACGATAATATATGTGTAATGTGTTAGACTGTGAAGGTATTGATTATAATGTTTTTTTTTTTTGTTAATAAAATACTGGCATTAGTCTAAATATAGTAGATATTCTAAGTGATTTAATAAAAATAGTTGGTAGTAGTTATAATGAGAAAGAAAAATAAAACGGTACTATTACTATAATTATGATTGAGTCAAAAAACATTATTATTAATATATCAATTTTAGGAAATGCCGATAAAAAAAGAAAAATGTTATAATAATAAGTTCTCAGATTAGTAATAAAATATTTAATCTGAAGTAGAGTATGCCAATCCCTGGTAAACACCAAAAATTAGCCGAGGCCAATGCGTGTAAGATTTTGTTACTCGTGCTCTGTCAAATTTTAGAAATAGTTTATGATATCGTCCCACAGAAATTGATGAATCTAGCTACAAACTTATAATATTTTTACTACTATTTGAGAGAATCAAATTGAAAAAAGTTTTGTTTGTTGAAAATTTAAATTGCTTAAGTTGAAACAAAATAACTTTCGGAAGATTTATATTTAAAAAGAGTTGAGAATCGTTGAATTTTCTCGATAACGTGATAATAATAAAATATTAGCTTCTACATGTATTTCTCCTAGGAATGATTGTTATTGCTAATACAATTATATTTAGCTCACTAAGAAATACTCAATTAATAACATTCCGCGAAGTTATGTAAATCAATTAATATATGTCTCGTGACAATTATACTGAAATAATTTTCTTGCCTTAATTGAGCTAAAAGATTTAAAAAACATCTTGCGATTACTTTTTACTAAAAATCAATAATCTTCCCAACTACAACTCCTTTGTGAGAATTAGAATGAACGTAAGTAAAATTACGGACTTGAAATGATAGCTTAATAAGAATTACTCTCACTGTATTATTTTACCCAATAATTATCATATATTAATTTGCTTCATAAAAATTACAAAATTGACATACTACTAACTTTGTAGAATAAATAGATAGAAGTGATAATTAATTAAGTAGAAAATTACAGGTTAAGCATTTAGTAATATTGAGATTAATATTATAATGATATCGAGTTTCATCAACTAGAGAAAAAGTTTCTAATTGGCACGTCTCATGTCCCCGCTTCAACACAAATATGACATACTATTTATAAAAATCAAATCCCATATGGTGCCATGTTGCCTCGTGATTTTTTTTTTCATGTCGCCTCTTGTTTCTATTACCATGTTTCCTCGTGCTTCTTTTGCCATGTTGCCTCGTGCGTCTTTTTCCATGATGTGTCGTGCTGCTTTAGCCATGATGCCTCATGATTCCTTTTTATTTCCTTTATTTGCTTTATCATGATATTTTTATTTCCTGCAAAATACTATTAGAAAATACAGAGAACTGACATAATATATATATATATATATATATATATATATATATATATTATTTAAAATAATTTATTTTTAAGAATATCATATATGAAATATAATACAGTACTAGCATCAATATAATATTATCTACTTCCTCACATGACTCTAGAACACTATTCTCAACACTAGCATCGTCAAGAATAATATGGTATAATGTTTGGAATTCTCGTTTTAGCTCCTCAACTAGGTCTAGGAGTGTGATGACCTAAAAGGTCATCTTATGTTTTAGAACTCGATTCTGCGCTCTTAAGCCTTAATATCTCATTTTTGCCTTCCTTTATTTCTGTGCGCAGTTCGGGCTTGTTTCCGGAGAGCTTTTATTTTAAGTTGATAAAAAATAAGAATTTTTGCCTTAAAAATTGATTTGAGTTGACTTCGATGAACATTTTGAGTAAACGAACCTGGACACATAATTTGACAGTCTAGGTGGGTTCGTATTGAAATATCGGACCTAGGCGTATGCCCAGAGTTAAATTCAGAGGTCCCTAGCTTGAGCTATGAATTTTTATAACAAATTAGAAGTCTGAAAATCTAATGTTTTTAAGAATATAGTGGTGTTTGGCATTGTTGGTACCGGATTCGTATTTTTGTTTTGGAGCCCGGTACAAGTCCAAAATAATATTTATAACGTATCTGCGAAGTTTTGGTAAGAAACAGAGTTGGTTTGACGTGATTCAGACGCCTGGTTGAGAATATAGAAATTCTAAAGCTTTCTTGAAAATTTCATTCTATTTGGTGTTGACTCGTAGTTCTAGGTGTTATTTTGGAGATTGGATCGCGCGAGCAAGTTCGTATGATGCTTTTAGACTTGTGTGCACCTTTGGTTTAGAGCCCCGAGGGTTTGGGTGAGTTTTAGATAGGTTTTAGAGTTGTTTTGGACTTAGGAACAATGTTGGTGCAAGCTTCATAAGGTGATGGACTGCAGACTTCGCAAATGCGAGGTCTGACTCGCAAATGTGAGTCCCGCTTTTGCGAAGGACATTTCGCATTTGCGAGCATGGGCTGGGACTAGGATTCTCGCATTTGTAAGATTTTTATCGCATTTGCGATGTTTCAGTGTTCTCAATTACGAATGAATTGTTCGCATATGCGAAGGCAATAGAGATACGAGGATTTCACATTTGTGATACTTTCTCGCATTTGTGAAGCACAGGTCGCATCCTCGATTTGCGTGCGCAGATCGGACATATTTTCGGAAAGCTTTTATGTTGAAAGTTGATAAAAATAATAATTTTTTCCTTTAAAGTTGATTTGAGTTTACTTCGGTCAATATTTTAAGTAAACGGACCCAGAGCGGTGTATTCACTATCCCGGTGGGTCCGTATTGAAATAAGGGACATAGGCGTATGCTCGGAGTCGAATTCCGAGGTCCCTAGCTTGAGTTATTAATTTTTATAAATAATTAAAAGTCTCAAAATCTAATATTTTTAAGAATATAGTAGTGTTTGGCATTATTGGTATTGGATCGGTATTTTTGTTCAAGAGCCCGGTACTGCTCCAAAATAATATTTAAATCTTATCTGTGAAATTTAGTGAGAAACGGAGTTTGTTTGACAAGATTCGGACGTCCGGTTGAGAAAATAGAGAATCTAAATCTTTCTTGAAATTTTCATTCGATTTGGTGCTAAATTCATAGTTGTAGGTGTTATTTTGGCGATTGGATCGCGCGAGCAAGTTAGTATGATATTTTTAGACTTGTGTGCACTTTTGATTTAAAGCCCCAAGGGCTCGGGTAAGTTTCTGATAGGTTTCCGAGTGACTTTTGACTTAGAAACACAACTGGTGCAAGCTTCATGTGGTGCTGGACTGCAGACTTCACAAATGCGAGGTTTGGCTCTCAAATGCGAGCCTCCCTTTTGCGAAGGACACTTCGCATTTGCGAGCATGGGCTGAGACTGGAATTCTCGCATTTATGAGATTTCTATCACATTTGCGAATGTTCACTGTTCGCAATTACGAGCGAATTGTTCGCATTTGCGAAGGGAGCAGAGATGCGAGGATTTTACATTTGCGATACTTTTCTCGCATTTGTGAAGCATAGGTTGCATCCTCAATTTGCATGCACATTCTGGGCGTGTTTCTGAAAAAGATTTTATGTTGAAAGTTGAAAAAACAAATATGAATTTTTGCGTTAAAAGTTGATTTGAGTTGTCTCCAGTCAACATTTTGAGTAAACGGACCCAGACCCATATTTTGATGGTTCCGACGGGTATGTATTGAAATAGGGGACCTGCGCGTATGCCCGAAGTCGAATTTCGAGGTCCCTAGCTTGAGTTATGAATTTTTATAAAAACTTAAATGTCTAAAAATTTAATGTTTTTAAGAGTATAGTGGTATTTGACATTGTTGGTACCGGGTTCGTATTTTGGTTCCGGAATCCAGCATAGGTCAAAAATAATAGTTATAACCTATCTGTAATGTTAAGTGAGAAACGAAGTTGGTTTGACGTGATTCCAAAGTCCGATTGAGAAAATAGAAATTCTAAAGCTTTGTTGAAAATTTCATTCTATTTGGTGCTAAATTCGTAGTTCTAGGTGTTATTTCTTCCATTCTTCCAAATTTCGAACCCAAGAACCCTAGAGGCGATTTCTCCAACACCAGTTCTTCCCCAAAACTTTGGTAAGTGATCCTAACCCACTTTCTTTCAATCTCCCATCACGTTTCCTGACTTACAAACCTAAAATTTTTCTGGGATTCGAAACATGGGTCCCGCCGTCGATTTTAAAATGAATTTCAGATTTTAATCCGGAATATTAGTAATTTTATATGGAATTAATTCCTACGATTCGTATTGAGTATATTGAATTGTTTGTGATTATATTTGAAGCTTTCAGACACGAATTTGCGAGGCGAAGGTTTATTGGAATCTTGAATTTGGTTACGAAACGAGGTAAGTATCTTGCCTAACCTTGTGTGGGGGAATTACCCATTAGGATTTGAGTCTCCTATGTTGATTGTAGCCCGTGTACGCGAGATTACGAGTGTGTACTTGGACTTATTTTCAAATAGGTTGGCCTTTTAGGATTTCTTAGGTTCCTATATTTCTTGAGTATAAAGTGGTAACTGTTATGACCGAGTTCCTGGTTGCTAGTTTAATCTCTTCCTGCTTAAATTAGATTTCCTTGCCTTTGGTTTCCTTTTGTTGTTTATTTGATCTTAATTGACTTAACTGAATATTTTACCTCTTCTGTCATCATGCAATATTTTCTTCATACACTGCCTATTTGACTAGAATTAGTATTATCTAGCCCTATAATTGTTTAGCAGAAATTGAAATATCCATACGTTGGTGTCAAGCATGCTCGTGAGTCGTATATTGTGATTTGTATGATTTTTCCTTAGGTGCTACTTAGGTTGAGTTTGGTAATCATCCATGTTGATGTAATTTCCTTGATGTTGCCTGTTACTAAGTATTGTTCAAGCTGAGTTTTATTCCGTGAAGGTAATTGTTTAGGCGATATTGGTTATAGTTGTTTCCCTTGCCGGGATGATTGGTTTCTTATTGTTGACTTGAGTATTGTGAATTGTTCCTATATTTGTTTTATTTTTCCCTCGTTATATTGTTTTGCTTGTGCTTTGAATTCCCTTCTGTGGCTACTTATTATGAGTGAGTTTTACCGTTCTTGCGATTTAAGTTCTTGTAGTGATTTGCTCGTCGCACTTGCATTCTGTCTTTTGTTGTTTTTGCGCTTGTTGTGGAAATGCACATTTTTTTTCGCCGTATTCTGGTTGTTTTCTCCATTGACTGCATTGCATATTTAAATTGGGACTACAGACGTATTTTGGGAGCTTTCCCCCTGTACTGCATTGCATATTTAAATTGGGACTACAGACGTATTCCGGGAGCTTTTCCCCTGTACTCCATTGCATATTTAAATTGGGACTACAGACGTATTTTGGGAGCTTTCCCCCTGTACTGCATTGCATATTTAAATTGGGACTACAGACGTATTCCGGGAGCTTTTCCCCTGTACTCCATTGCATATTTAAATTGGGACTACAGACGTATTCCGGGAGCATTCCCCCTGTACGGCATTGCATATTCAAATTGGGACTACGGACGTATTCTTGGAGCTTTCTCCCTGTACTGCATTGCATATTTAAATTGGGACTACAGACGTATTCCGGGAGCTTTCCCCCTGTACTGCATTGCATGACAAATTCTGAGTTACGGACTTAGTTCCGGTGGTTTTATCATTGAGGAGATTATGATCGAAAGCTATATACATTGAAACGTTATGTCTGAAGAACTTCTATTACGAAAGTTTATTTGAAAAGTATTTGTCTTGCAAGAAAATGATATTTGAAAGAGCAGTTATTGGGAAAGCATATTTGAACACCACGTATTTTGAAGGAACTACATTTTAAAGATTCCTCTTTATAAAAATATATAAATATACATTCGGAAAAAGTATGTTTCAAAGGAGATTTCTCTATTCCGAAATGATTATATCTTTTAAGCTTTCGATATAAACTCTTGACTCAAAGGTTTTCACTCAAAGGGTTGACCAGCTTTATTGAGTTTATTGGCTAAGGCCTGATGTGAACAAATTGATGCAGTGCTGAGTTACTATTGTTTTTTTGTGTTGTGATTTCCGACATTTGGCTTGCATTCTGTCCATCCTTCTTGCGTATTTCTATATTGCTGTTGCTTTGATTTATTTGCTACAATTCTTTCCGCATTATGTTGTCATGTCGTTAATTATATCAAAAAATCTTTGGATAGATATTATGTTTCGGTCATTTTTATAATTATGTTTTTTTATTAGACCAGTGGTGTCTTGACTAGTTATCGTCACTACTTCACCGAGGTTAGTCTTGATACGTACTGGGCATCGCTGTGGTGTGCTCATACTACTCTTCTGTTCATTTTTTTCTCTATTGCACAGATCCATGTACTGATTGTTAGTAACTTCATGGATTATTACCGAGGAGACTCAAGGTAAACCTGTTGCTGCGTTCGCAGGCCTCGGAGTCACCTTCATATTTTAATTCAATTGTACTTACTTATTTCTAGAAAGTTGTATTTAGGAATTGTAGAAATATTTCGTAGAGCTTATGACTTGTATTTACCGGGTTTTGGAAAATTATAAATTTTGTCAAGATTTCCATATCGAGACTGTTAAAT
The DNA here is from genome assembly GCA_005239495.1 of Nicotiana undulata. Classification (NCBI taxonomy): domain Eukaryota; kingdom Viridiplantae; phylum Streptophyta; class Magnoliopsida; order Solanales; family Solanaceae; genus Nicotiana; species Nicotiana undulata. The sequence continues at coordinate 43,110 of ML286439.1, read as the reverse complement.
TTCCATTATTATTATTGTTGTTCATTGAAATGTTAGGCTTACCTAGTCCCTAAGACTAGGTCCCATCACGATACCCAACGGAGGGAAATTTGGGTCGTGACAGCTTGGTATCAGAGCTCTACGTTCATAGGTGCTACGAGTCATAAGCGAGTTCAGTAGAGTTTTGCGGATCAGTACGAAGACTTCTGTACTTATCTTCGATAGGCTACAGAACTGTTAGGAAATTTCCACTTCTTTCATTTCTTATCATGCGACATTTATTAATCTTGAAGCATATATCTTACGTTACTTTACATTCGCTCGTATATGAAATTGCACACTTGGGATCAACTATGCGCCAATGGTTCGTGATAATACAAAGTGGCTACAAGGGAGCCATGGATCCTCAACCATGGTCTCAACGTGTCGCCCAGATCGAGGATATGGAAGTATTGAGGGAACATTCAGTTGTGCACTTAGGGTTGCAGCAAGTTCTGACATGTGGTTGATAAGTACGATCTTAAGAAGGTTTAGTTGGTAGCCTAATTGTCACAATCATGGTAGGGTCACGAGATGTATGTAGATCTGAAGATAGTTGGTGGTATTAGGGACTATGTGGTCCGTACGGGATTTCCATTTCGTGAAGGGAGTTCACTGTCAACAATCAGATTGTGGGGTTATGTGTTATATCAGTTTGGGCCTAAGATGTATATATGTAGTATTGAAAGGTTTTCCAAAACTTGTATATGATTAAGAACTGAGATTTGTATGGGATGATGCTGAGACTTGCGGTATTCCAGCGTCCTTAATAATTCTACATTTCAGTATCAGCTAGGTCATGGAAACAATTTCAGAATACTCGGGGTGCTCCAGTAAGTTCTTATAGTACACCACCAACCCGAAAGTCTTACAGTGGTTATTCCAGTTATCCTGCATAGACTTAGTACGAGCAGCCGCGACCTCAGAGGGGTTGTTATGAGTGTGGTGATACTAGGCATATCATGAGAGATTGTCCCAGACTTGAGAGGGGTGGATTTCATCAGAACACTCAAGCTACAAGCTTTACCCCAGTTAATACTCCACATGAACATTCATCTAGAGGTGGAGGACATACAGGCAGTGGGCGCCTAAGAGGTGGAGGCCCAATCCGTTGTTATAATTGCTATGATTTGGTAGAGGCCAATGCACCAGATGGTGTCGTTACAAGTACGATCCTGATTTGTTATAATAATTCCCCTTAGTTGGATTCAGATCTGAATATTGAGGTGAGCCCTCATATTATGCTCCGCTTATGGGCGAGCTTCGTAAGTTTGTGACCCACGTATATGTTTATCCCTGTTGAGAGATTTTAGATGTGAGTCTGTGTCTGTCTTTTTATATTGTGCACCATTGAGGACTATAAGTCCAAAAGTAATGTTTATTATTCACTACAGTGGGTTTAATGTGTTTAGGAATAATTGATTCCACTTTTTTGAATTATATGCACTACCGGTATGAGGGTTCGTTATGTGTTATAAAAAAATATTTACGAAATTTATTGAAAAGAAGAAAGAAAGGAAATTGAAAATTTTAGTTGGCACAATGTGAAATATTTAAACCGGGCTGCAAGCCGCGGTGGAGATTATGTAAGGACGAGGTCCTTGTGGTAAAATATTTATGAGTTTAAATTTTCCCTTTGTGAAGTTTAATTTATACGATAATATTAAAAGGGAGTCATGCCTGTTAGGCTTATTTGATAATTCTTGTATATTTTATGTTCATATTCAGCCATTTTTGTGCTATTAACATTGAGTTTTAGCTTATGAGATGAGGGTGGCGTTACATATGACTCATTAATCCGAGTAAGTAATCATGAGGTCTTCATGCCTCACATTTGTTGTCAGTATTGTGAAAATTCGAAATTAAGGTGATGGTTAGTATGAGATTAATTAATGATGCTGGAATTAATTATGAACAATTTTTAAGACTAGAGATGTGGTGATGAGCTTACATATGATGTGCTTCATATTCTGATATCATTGTGATAATGCATGGCTTGTAATGTTGAGATTGGTGTTATTGATATATACATTGTGGACGTATTGTTAGGAGTTATTTTGGTGTTGCTCTGGTGGGTGGATAGTCCCAATTACAGGGGTGATTCTGCCATAAATTTCTGAAAAATTTGTGAGTTAGAAAACAATCAGGAGATTAAGATGTGCAAAAGAAGAGATAAGTTACGTTATGTGGTTGAGGGTGAGTGATCCTAAGCGGGGGAGAATGTAATAACCCAGAAAATTTTGAAGTACTTCAATACTATCATATGTGCCTAGGCACGAGTTGCTATAGCCAGTTGAGACTAAAACCATGCGTTGTTGTGAAAATGTGGGAGTGTAAGAAATTGATCTTAAAGTTTACAAATATGAATAAAAGGAATAATCTCAAATGAGATATGTTGTCGAGCTTATCTGAAATACGGTAGCGTGGAATCAACCATGAGTATAGGTGTAAAAGTAAAATCATCAATTTGGTAATCTCAGAACAATACTTAGAACGTTCGAGGACGAACATTTGTTTAAGAGGTGGAGAATGTAATGACCTGGCTTGTCGTTTTAAGAATTTATGCTCCGTTCAGTGACTTAAGGTCTTGAGTAGCTTCACAATATGTATTATGCCTCGCGTGTGTGGTCAAGTTTAGTTTACGGAAGATTCAGAATTTAAATTAAATAACAATTATCACTTCGAAGCTTAAATAGAAAGAGTTGACCAGAGAGTTGACTTTTGAGAAAATGACCTCGAAATGGAGGTTCCATGATTTCAATAGCTTCGTACGATGCTTTCGAACTTAGGCGTATGTTCGAATTTGGATTTGTTAGTCCGTAGAACAATTCGGCGAATTTTGGCGAAATTAGAAAGTTGACGTATTATAATTATATTTTTTTATGTGCGGACGAGGTCGATTAATATGATGGTGTGATGACCCAAAAGGTCATCCTAAGTTAATTTAGCTAAATATGTGTTCCGAGCCCCCGAAAACCTCCGTTAATCTCACCTCGGTATACGTGCGTAGCCCGGGCGTTTAGCCAGGAAGCTTTGATGTGAAAACTAGATGAAAAGTTGATTTTTATAATAATTATTTGATTAAAGTTGACTTTGGTTAACATTTTTGGTAAACGGTCCCAGACCCGATATTTGACGGTCCCGGAGGGTCCGTAGGAAAATATGGGACTTGGGCGTATGGCCGGAATCGAATTCCGAGGTCCCAAGCCCGAGAAATAAATTTTTAAAGAAAATTGTTTTCTGAAAATAATTAAGGATTTAGAAAATGAATATTCATGTGAAATCCGTGTTACCGGGCCCGTAAGATAGTTCCGGAGCCCGGAACAGGTTTAATATATGTTATGTGAGTTATCTGTGAAATTTGGTGTAAAACAGACTTAAAATGACGTGTTTCAGATCAAAATCGGAATATTTAAGCCTTATGAAGTTTTAAGAAAATTCTATGAGTTTTGAGGTTTAATTCCTTGTTTTTGATGATATTTTGGTGATTTAAATGCTTGAATAAGTCCGTAGGATGATTTGGGAGTCGTGTGTGTCATTGGGTTTGATCTTCCGAGGGCTTGGGTGAGTTTCGGGTAGGTCCCGGGTTGTTTTTAGGCTTATAATATAGCTGTTGGAGGTCACAGAACTCGATCCCTGAACTTACTACCGCTGTCTACGGTCCTATTTTCGCGGACCGCGCTAAGGGCTTCGCGCCCGCGGTCGTTTTTTTGCGGTCCGCGGTGGAGGAGCTGGAAACCTTGCAGACTTCGGAGGCCTATATCTTTTGATCTACAAGGATTGTTGGGATGATTCAAACCATAAGTTGTACCCCTTCGTATCTAGTTTCCAGAAAGGTATAGAAATCGTAATTTGGACATCAATAGAGAAAGTTATGACCAAAATACTAAATCATGTCACTGCAGTCATTGTTTCTTGGTTTTCTTCCGTTTTTCTTGGTTATCTTCAGCGCGGCCGTGGTCCATTTTTCGCTGACAGCGGTGGCGGCCTGGGGAGGGGGGGGAGTATAAATATACGAGAGTTTCAGTTATTTTCACTTTTCAAAGCCCTAAAATCATAAGAGGCGATTTTCCAAACACTCTCTCTTCTCCAAAACATTAGTAAGTGATTTCTAACTCATTTTCTTTACTTCTTAACTTCTTAACTTCTTTTTACAAGATTTCATCCTAGAATCTAGGCCTAAAATCATGAAAGACAAAGTAGAAGTTAGGGGTTTTGGAAATTTTGGGCAATTCAACCTCATTTTGGGGTCGGATTTCAAAACAAATTATATATTTGGACTCGTGGGGAAATGGGTGATCGGGTTTTGGTCCGAGCATCGTGTTTGGACCAAGCGGTCCCAGGGTCGAATTTTGGTATTTTTGGAAGAATGCTAGGAAATGGGTAATTAGGCTATGGGATTGATTTATTGAGTCATTATTGATATACTTGAGTTAATTATGTCTAGATAATATCGTTTCGGAGTCGCATTCTAAAGGAAAGGCGGTGTTAGAGGCTTGATTGCTATTTTTTTGGACCCGAGGTAAGTGTCTTGCCTAACTTTGGTGAGGGAATAGGTATTATGTGCTATGTGTTAAGTGTTTATCATGTTCAATGCATATGTGATGTGACGAGTACCTATGCATTGTGTGTCAAGCATGCCCGTGAGTCTATTTTTGATGAAAATATTATTATTACTTCCATGTTCGTCATAATATGAATTTGTCTCTACTTGGAAGTTGAATATTGTGCAATCTCTGGGTGATGAACTCATGATGTATTGGTTCGATTGAGAACCCAATTGTAAAGGATGTATTTTAAATGATTGGTTATAGCTGAGACGCTTACCGGGAAATTCTTATGATATTGACTGATACTTTCCCCTTGCCGGGTGATTTTGAGTTGTATTTCCACTATGTTGCATTCCTTTCAATTTATATTGTCATTGTTTTGGTGAGGAAGAGTGTAAAGTACGAAGGGTGATGCCGTGCATGATTTACATTGATTACATTATAATTTGCATGGTGAGGAAGAGAGTAAAAGCACGAAGGGTGATGTCGTGCCATGATTTACATTCATTACATTGACATACATAATGCATTGCATCGCGAGGAAGAGAGTAAAAGCACGAAGGGTTATGCCGTTTCATGATTTACATTGATTACATCATAATTTGCATAGTGAGGAAGAGAGTAAAAGCACGAAGGGTGATGTCGTGCCATGATTTACATTGATTACATTGATATACATAATACATTGCATCATGAGAAAGAGAGTAAAAGCACGATGGGTGATGTCGTGCCATGTTTCATGATTATTTCACATCGTACATCGCATTGTGAGGAAGAGAGTAAAAACACGAAGGGTGATGTCGTGCCATTATTTATATTTCTGGCATTTACATTGGTTTCCTTAGCATTCATTTGTTAAATTGCCTTTTCTTGTCTACTCTTCATGATCATTTAACGCTCTATCTCATTTGTTCCCCTTTAACTGCTCCCGTATCCCCATACTTGTTTGTCTATCTCTTGCCTTGTTTTTCCCATGCTTTGTGTTGTAGAATAGGATAGGTTAACGTTGTTGCTAAGTCTAGCCTCGTCACTACTTCGGCCGAGGTTAGGCTCGGCACTTACTCAGTACATGAGGTCGGTTGCATTGATACTACACTGCACTTCTTAACGTTGTGCAGATCCCGCACCCGGACCCAGTGGACAGCGTTAAGGGAGTATCCTTCAGTCCACCCGAGAGGCTTCAAGGTATACCCGCTGGCGTTCGTGGGCCTTGGCGTCTCTTCTATCCTTAGATCTCATGTTGTCTTGTCCTTTCTCTAGTTTTCCAAGACAATTATGTATCTTCTTTCAGACTTTGTATTTAGCATTCTATAGATAGTTTGTGAGTTGTGACTCCGGGTTTTGGGGCTTACGCGACGTTTGTATTTACTATTCCACTTAGCTTTGAGGCATTTATCTATTTTCTGTTGTTAAGGATTGTAAAGTGTTTTCCGTTAATTCTGTTAAATTGGTGTTTTGATGTTAGATTAACTATACACGTTGGCTTGTCTAGCGGGTTCAGCGTTAGACACAGTCACGGCCTGAAGGTGGGATTTCGGGTCTTGACAAGTTGGTATCAGAGCTCTAGGTTGCTCAGGTCTCACAACTCACGGACAAACTTGGTAGGGTCTGAGGGATCGGTACGGAGACGTCTGTATTTATCCCCCAGAGGCTGCAAAGTTAGGAATAACTCCACATTTCTTCATCTCCATCGTGCGAATCTATTCTATCATTGATGATTGAGCTTGCTTACTCTTGTCCTCTCACTAATATCGACAACAGGCGAAGCGTCTACGACCGAACAAAAGATGAAGCCCCAATGATGGCTACGATCCAGGGAAGAGGCAGAAGCAGAGCACAGTCTAAAGCTTGAACACCAGCACCTATTATACAGTCTCAAATGGATCTAGATGCGGGTTCTAGCTCGGTCAGTATATGTTGGACTAGTTCAGATTCCGGAAGGATTTATAGCTACTCCATTGTTGCAAGATGCACTAGTCCGTTTATTGAGGTTGGAAAATTTACCAAACAAGTTCCACTCCATTTCAGTGGTATATCTTTTGAGGACCCACATGATTTTCTTGACCGCTTCTATGAGGTATTGCACACCATGGGAATAAGTGTAAAGCAGCGGGGTTGATTATATGAGCTGTGAAGTTTAACATCATGGATTATCAAGTATTGTGACCTATGAATTTGTGCCACGTGTGGGAAGTCCACTGTCAAGGAATAGATTGCGAGGCCACGTGTCATATCAGTTTTGGTTTGGAATGCATAAGGCCGGGGATTTTTTTTTACAAGAGATAAGGCTGGGAATTTTGGTACGTCTACCTCCTTAATAACCCTATACCTCAGTACCAAAGGAGTTATTCAAACAACTTGAAGTCTACAAAAGTCCACTCAGCGTGGAAGTCACGGTGGCGTCAGGCCATACGACGGTATCAGAATATGCCATCAGGCTCGGTAAGTTAACCCGTCATACTCCTACGTTGGTTCGTATAGCCAGAGGGCGAGTCCCCAGACTCATTAAAGGACTCAAAAATGATTGTAAATTTTGGATGACTCAGGGCAGGATGATACTTTATGTTGGCTAGTGGTAGAAATTGCCCTAGACTTGAGAGAGTCATATTTCATCAGAGCACTCAGGCTACCTGCCCCATTGCAACTACAACTCAACTACATGACCACCTAGGGAAAAATGAGTCGGAATGTCGAAAGTGGAGGTTAGATTCCTAGAGGTGGAGACCCAGTCTGTTGATATATTTTCTATGGTATGGATGAGGTTGTTACATTAAATTGTTTAATTACAAGAACAATCTCTAATTATAATAAAGTGATGATTTTCTGAACTTAATTCGATTATGCGTATCTAAAAAAATTCTTCTAATATGCTCCACTCTCGGGTGAGCTTTGTAACTCTCAAAATCTACTTATGTGAATACTTGTATTGAGAAATTCTACGGGGATAACTGTGTTTACCATTACGTGTTGAAATTTTGATTAACGGAAAATATTTAAATGAAAAAAATGGAATGTTTCGATTGGCAGGATATGCATATTACTTGTGATTCAGAATTGAGGAAGAGATCCTCGCGTGTTAATATGATTTGGTATATTTAGACCGGGCCTCGAGCCACGGTGGAAGACATGTAAAGATGAGATCCTTGTGATTGAAATTCTTGTGTTTAAATTCTCTCTTGTGAATTAAATTTTGTTTTGTTTTTACTTAAGTACTGGTAGGGAGTCATGCTTGTTAAACTTATTAATTATGTACAAAATAAGAGTAATAAAAATATCATTAATAAATAAATAAATAGATAACCAAAATTAACTATCTGTGCGAAGTTTGCCAAATTCGTGCTATGATTATGGAGCCTTAACCTACAAGGTAGGTGCCCACCCCAGGTGGCGTTAGATGAGGCACGTTAGTTTGGGTAATTATGAGGTCTTCAAGCATCGTATCTCGATATCAGTATTGTAAAGGAATTGAAGGAGCAGTTACAGGATTATAGGGCAAAGGCTTCATTAGGCCTAGTGTGTCTCCTTGGCGGTACTCCAGTGTTATTCGTGAAGAAGAAAGATGGCTCGATGAGGATGTGCATTGACTACCGGCAGTTGAATAAGGTTACTATTAAGAACAAGTATCCTTTGCCGAGGATTGATGACTTATTTGATCAGCTTCAGGGTGCATCAGTGTTCTCTAAGATAGACTTGAGGTCTGGTTACCATCAGCTGAGGATCAGGGCGTCTGACGTTCCTAAGACGGCTTTTCGCACTCGTTATGGGCATTATGAGTTTTTGGTTATGTCGTTTGGGTTGACAAATGCCCCCGCTGCTTTTATGGAGTTGAGGAATCGGGTATTCAGGCCTTATTTGGACTCAGTCGTGATCGTGTTTATAGATGATATCTTGATTTATTCCCGTAGTCGAGAGGAGCATGAGCAGCATCTTCGGGTTGTTCTCCAGACTCTGAGAGATCGGTAGTTGTACGCCAAGTTTTCTAAGTGCGAGTTCTGGTTGAGTTTTGTGGCATTCTTGGGCCACGTTGTGTCAGCAGAAGGCATTCAGGTGGATCCGAAGAAGGTTTCAGCAGTTAGAGATTGGCCTAGGCCCACTTCAGCCACAGAGATTCGAAGCTTCTTAGGCCTAGAAGGATATTATTGCCAGTTCGTGCAGGGGTTTTCATATATAGCAGCCCCGATGACCAAGTTGACACAGAAAAATGTTTAGTTCAGATGGTCCGAGGAGTATGAGGCGAGCTTTCAGAAGCTCAAGACAACATTGACCAAAACACCAATGTTGGTATTGCCCACAAGTTCAGGTCCGTATACCGTGTATTGTGACGCGTCACGGGTTGGGCTCGATGCGGTATTGATGCAAGATTGCAAGGTAATAGCCTATGCATCTCGTCACTTGAAGATACATAAGAAGAATTATCCAGTTCACGACTTAGAGCTTGTAGCTATTGTTCATGCCTTGAAGATTTGAAGGCACTATTTGTATGGGGTACCGTGTGAGGTATTCAGTGATCACAAGAGTTTGCAATACTTGTTTAAGAAAAAAGAGTTGGACATGAGGCAGAGAAGGTGGTTAGAGTTGCTGAATGATTATGATATTACTATTCTCTATCATCCGGGGAAGGCCAATGTGGTGGCCGATGCTTTGAGCTGGAAGTCCGTTAGCATGGGTAGTCTTGCCTATTTATCAGTTTGAGAGCGACCTCTTGCTTTGGATGTTCAGGCGTTAGCCAACCGATTTGTGAGGCCGAAAGTTTCTGAGGGTGGCAGTGTTTTGGCCCATACTATCGCTCGTTCTCCATTGTATGATCGTATTAGTGCCAGGCAGTATGATGATCGTTGTTTATGTGCTCTTAGAGATACGGTTCGGCACGGACGTGCCAAGCAGGTCACAGTTGATGCCGAGGGAGTTTTGAGGATACAGGGTCGTATTTGTGTACCCGATGTGGATGGCATTCGTGAGTTGACACTACAAGGGGCCCATAGTTCCCGGTATTCCATTCATTCGGGCGCAGGAAAGATGTATCAGGACTTGCAGCAGCATTATTGGTGGCGTAGGATGCAGAAGGATATTGTAGCTTATGTAGCTCGGTGCTTGAATTGTCAGCAGGTTGAGTATGAGAACAAGAGACCCAGTGGTTTGATGAAGCATATTTAGCTTCCCGAGTGGAAGTGGGAGCGTATCATGATGGATTTTTTAGTTGGGCTTCCACGGACTCAGAGGATGGTTGATGCAGTATGGGTTGTTGTGGATAGGCTGACCAAGTCAGCACATTTCATTCCTGTGTCGGTTTCTTATTCAGCGGAGAAGTTGGCAAAGATCTATATGAGAGAGATTGTCAGATTGCATGGTGTGCCCCTATCCATTATATCAGACCGAGGTACTCAGTTTACCTCCCATTTCTGGAGAGTATTTCAGCGAGAGTTGGGCACACAGATTGATTTGAGCACAACATTTCATTCTCAGACGGACGGACATTACGAGCGTACTATTCAGATTTTGGATGATATGTTGCGGGCCTGTGTTATTGATTTTGGTAGTTCATGGGACTAGTTCTTGCCTTTAGTTGAGTTTACCTACAATAACAGTTATCAGTCGGGCATCCAGATGGCTCCTTATGAGGCGTTGTATGGTAGGCGATGTCAGTCTCCAGTCGGATGGTTTGAGCCGGGAGAGGCTAGGTTATTGGGTTCTGAGTTAGCCCAGGACGCATTGGACAAGGTGAAGATTATTCAGGATAGACTTCGTACAACTCAGTCCAGGCAAAAGCGTTATGCGGACCGCCGAGTTCGAGATTTGTCTTTCATGATAGGAGACCAGGTGTTTCTTCGGGTGTCGCCTATGAAGGGCGTGATGAGATTTGGAAAGAAGGCCAAGTTGATCCCTAGGTACATTGGTCCATTTGAGATTTTTGACAAGGTGGGAGAGGTGGCCTACAGACTTTCCTTGCCACCGCATTTATCATCCGTGCATCCAGTGTTTCATGTATCTATGCTCCGGAAGTACATTGCAGATCCTTCTCATGTTCTTGACTTCAGCGGTGTCCAGTTGGACAAGGATCTAACTTATGAGGAGGAGCCGGTATCCATATTAGCTAGGCAGGTTCGTCAGTTGAGATCGAAGAGTTATCCTTCGGTTCGTGTTCAGTGGAGAGGTCAGCCTGCCGAGGCAGCTACTTGGGAGTCCGAGTCTGATATGAGGAGTCGTTATCCCTATCTTTTCTAAGACTCAGGTACATTTCTATGTTCGTTCGAGGACGAACGTTTGTTTTAGAGGTGGAGATTGTGATGACCCAAAAGGTCATCCTAAGTTAATTTAGCTAAATCTGTGTTCTGAGGCCCCAAAATCCTCCGTTAATCTCACCTCGGTATGCGTGCGTAGCCCGGGCGTGTAGCCGGGAAGCTTTGATGTGAAAACTAGATGAAAAGTTGATTTTTATAATAATTAATTAATTAAAGTTGACTTTGGTCAACATTTTTGGTAAACGGACCCGGACCCAATATTGATGGTCCTGGAGGGTCCGTAGGAAAATATGGGACTTGGGCATATGCCCAGAATCGAATTCCGAGGTCCCAAGCCTGAGAAATGAATTTTTAAAGAAAATTATTTTCTGGAAATAATTAAGGATTTTAAAAATGAATATTCATGTGAAAATCGAGTTACCGGGCCTGTATTATGGTTCCGGAGCCCGAAAAAGGTATAATATATGTTATGTGAGTTATCTATGAAATTTGGTGTAAAACGGACTTGAAATGACGTGTTCCGGATCAAAATCGGAATAGTTAAGCCTTATGAAGTTTTAAGAAATTTCTATGAGTTTTGAGGTTTAATTCCTTCTTTTTGATGATATTTTGGTTATTTAAATGCTTGAATAAGCCCGTAGGATGATTTGGGAGGCGTGTGTGTCATTGGGTTTGAGGTTTCGAGGGCTCGGGTGAGTTTCGGGTAGGTCCCGGGTTGTTTTTAGGATTAAAATATAACTGTTGGAGGTCACAGAACTCGATCCCTGAACTTACCACCGCTGTCAGCGGTCCTATTTTCGCAGACCGGGCTAAGGGCTTCGCGGCAGCGGTCGTTTTCTCGCAGTCCGCGGTGGAGGAGCTGGAAAACCGGCCGACTTCGGAGGCCTATATCTTTTGATCTACAAGGAAGTTTGAGATGATTCAGAAACAAAAGTTGTAGCCCTACGTGTCTAGTTTCCTGAAAAGTATAGAAATCGTAATTTGGACATCTGTAGAGAAAGTTATGGCCAAAATAATAAAGCATGTCACTGCCGTCATTGTTTCTTGAGTTTCTTCAGTTTTTCTTGGTTTTCTTCAGCGCGACCGCTGTCCATTTTTCACTGATCGCGGTGGGGGGGGGGGTATAAATAGACGGGAATTTCAGTTATTTTCACTTTTCAAAGCCCTAAAATCATAAGAGGCGATTTTCCAAACACTCTTTCTTGTCCAAAACATTAGTATGTGATTTCTAACTCATTTTCTTTACTTCTTAACTTCTTTTTACAAGATTTCATCCTAGAATCTAGACCTAAAATCATGAAAAACAAAGTAGAAGTTAGGGGTTTTGGGAATTTTGGGCAATTCAACCTCATTTTGGGGTCGGCTTTAAAAACAAATTATATATTTGGACTCGTGGGGAAATGGGTGATCGGGCTTTGGTCCGAGCGTCGTGTTTGGACAAAGCGGGCCCGGGGTCGAATTTTGGTATTTTTGGAAGAATGCTAGTAAATGGGTAGTGAGGCTATGGGATTGATTTATTGAGTCATTATTGATATACTTGAGTTAATTATGTCTAGATAATATAGTTTCGGAGTCGGATTCTAACGGAAAGGCGGTGTTAGAGGCTTGATTGCTATTTTTTTGGACCCGAGGTAAGTGTCTTGCCTAACTTTGGTGAGGGAATAGGTATTGTGTGCTATGTGATAAGTGTTTATCATGTTCAATGCATATGTGAGGTGACGAGTACCTATGCATTGTGTGTCAAGCATGCCCGTGAGTCTATTATTGATGAAAATCTTAATATTACTTCCATGTTCGTCATAATATGAATTTGTCTCTACTTGGGAGTTGAATATTGTGAAATCTGTGGGTGATGAACTCATGATGTATTGGTTCGATTGAGAACCCAATTGTAAAGGATATATTTGAAATGATTGGTTATAGCTGAGACCGTTGCCGGGAAATTGTTATGATATTGACTGATACTTTCCCCTTGCCGGGTGATTTTGAGTTGTATTTCCACTATGCTGCATTCCTTGCCATTTATATTGTCATTGGTTTGGTGAGGAAGAGTGTAAAGCACGAAGGGTGATGCCGTGCCATGATTACATTGATTACATCATTATTTGCATAGTGAGGAAGAGAGTAAAAGCACGAAGGGTGATGCCGTGCCATGATTTACATTGATTACATTGACATACATAATACATTGCATCGTGAGAAAGAGAGTAAAAGCACGATGGGTGATGCCGTTCCATGTTTCATGATTATTTCACATCGAACATCACATTGTGAGGAAGAGAGTAAAAGCACGAAGGGTGATGCCGTGCCATTATTTACATTTCTGGCATTTACACTGGTTTCCTTAGCATTCATTTGTTAAATTTCCTTTTCTTGTCTGCTCTTCATTCTCATTTAACTGCTCTATCTCATCTGTTCCCCTTTAACTGCTCCCGTATCCCCATACTTGTCTGTCTATCTCTTGCCTTCTTTTTCCCATGCTTTGGGTTGTAGAATAGGATAGGTTAACGTTGTTACTAAGTCTAGCCTCGTCACTACTTCGGCCGAGGTTAGGCTTGGCACTTACTCATTACATGGGGTCGGTTGTACTGATACTACACTGCACTTCTTAATGTTGTGCAGATCCCGCACCCGGACCCAGTGGACAGCGTTGAGGGAGTCTCCTTCAGTCTACCCCAAAGGCTTTAAGGTATACCCGCTGGCGTTCGTGGTCCTTGGCGTCTCTTATATACTTATATCTCATGTTGTCCTGTCCTTTCTCTAGTTTTCCAAGACAATTATGTATCTTCTTTCAGACTTTGTATTTAGCATTCTATAGATAGTTCGTGAGTTTCGACTCCTGATTTTGGGGCTTATGCGACATTTGTATTTACTATTCCACTTAGCTTTGAGGCATTTATCTATTTTCCTCTGTTAAGGATTGTAAAGTGTCTTCCATTAACTTTGTTAAATTGGTGTTTTGATGTTAGATTAACTGTACACGTTGGTTTGTCTAGCGGGTTCAACGTCGACCTGAAGGTGGGACTTCGGGTCGTGACAGATGGATACCAATTGAATATTATAATAAGTGTACGAGGAATATTATAAGATATATGGGGTCTAAGGAAAGTTCTAAGTCCAAGCCAAGTTGGAAAATTACATAATAGACTAAAATTCCAAGAGAATGCGTAGAAGACCCTACTTTGTACGATCATAGATCTCAATATATGAAGAGTTATATGGTGTATAGCCTATCCAATTAAATCTCTTCGATTCTAGTTTCCAACTCTTTAAACCGTTCGTCATTTGGACATTTCTACATAAAGTTATGATCAAATTACCAAAAGCTGGAAAAATGCGTTACTATGGGAGTGATTATGCGATAGCATATCAAGTATGCGGTCCGCATACTTGATATGCGACCGCAAAAATGGTCGCAGAGTGCTCCAGAACTTCCCAAGTTTGGGCACCGAGTTATGCGACGCGTATGCGGGGTGCATACCCATTATGCGACGCATTATGCGATCGTAGACCTTGTTTCAGAGGCTTAATCTTCTTATTTTCATAACCCGACCCCAATTTGATAAATAGGCTTTGGGGTTTATTTTGCGGTGATTCTATGAGCATTCTAGAGAGAGATGAGAGCATTTTAAAGAGATAAGGAGGAAACCCAACATTCAAGCCATCCAATCTTGCATCAATCTTCAAGAATCAAGGAACCTAATCACAAAATCTTCATCTAAGAGGTAAGGATTCCATACCCTAGTCCTTAATTTCGATTTTTGGGTAAAGATGGGGGATTAGGAGAATGATTCTTGGGTGTGAATGAATTAGCTATACATGCTTGTAACAATAAGGTTGTGGGAAGATTGTTGAATTTAAATAGGTAAAGATTGGGTTGAAAATGGTAGAAATCTTCAAACTTTAATTTAGGATTTGCAAGGTCATCCGATGTCGGAATTCGATAATTTTTGTATGGTTGATATCGTATCGGAACAGGTGTTCGGATTTTGTGAGTTTTTTTGGGACTCAAAACATGGGTCCCGCCGTCAAATTTAAAATGAATTTCATATTTTAATCCGGAATATTAGTAATTTTATATGGAATTAATTCGTAAGATTCGTATTGAGCATATTGAATTGTTTGTGATTAGATTTGAAGCTTTCAGACACGAATTTTCAAGGCGAAGGTTTATTGGAATCTTGAATTTGGTTGCGAAACGAGGTAAGTATCTTGCCTAACCTTGTGTGCGGGAATTACCCCTTAGGATTTGAGTCTTCTATGTTGATTGTAGCCCGTGTACGCGAGGTGATGAGTGCGTACTCAGACTTATTTGCAAATAGGTTGGCCTTTTAGGATTTCTTAGGTTCCTATATTTCTTGAGTATGAAGTGGTAACTTTTATGAGCGAGTTCCTGGTTGCTAGTTTAATCTCCTCCTGCTTAAATTAGATTTCCTTGCCTTTGGTTTCCCTTTGTTGTTTATTTGATCTTAATTGACTTAACTAAATATTTTACCTCTCTTGTCATCATGCTATATTTTCTTCATACACTGCCCATTTGACTAGAATTAGTATTATCTAGCCCTATAATTGTTTATTTGAAATTGGAATATCTATTCGTTGGTGTCAAGCATGCTTGTGAGTCGTATATTGTGATTTGTATGATTTTCCCTTAGGTGCTACTTAGGTTGAGTTTGGTAATCATCCATGTTGATGTAATTTCCTTGATGTTGCCTGTTACTGAGTATTGTTCAAGTTGAGTTTTATTCCGTGAAGCTAATTGTTTAGGCGATATTGGTTATAGTTGTTTCCCTTGCCGGGATGATTGGTTTCTTATTGTTGACTTGAGTATTGTGAATCGTTCCTATATTTGTTTTGTTTTCCCCTCGTTATATTGTTTTGCTTGTGCTTGGCATTCCCTTCCGTGGCTACTTATTATGAGTGAGTTTTACCATTCTTGCGATTTAAGTTCTTGTAGTGATTTGCTCGTCGCACTTGCATTCTCTCTTTTGTTGTTTTTGCGCTTGTTGTGGCAATGCACATCGTTTTCCGCCGTATTTTGATTGTTTTCTCCATTGAATGCATTGCATATTTAAATTGGGACTACAGACGTATTCCGGGAGCTTTCCCCCTGTACTGCATTGCATATTTAAATTGGGACTACAGACGTATTCCGGGAGCTTTCCCCCTGTACTGCATTGCATATTTTAATTGGGACTAAGAACATATTCTGGGAGCTTTTCCCCTGTACTGCATTGCATATTTAAATTGGGACTACAGACGTATTTCGGGAGCATTCCCCCTGTACTGCATTGCATATTTAAATTGAGACTACGGGCGTATTTCGGGAGCTTTCCCCCTGTACTGCATTGCATATTTAAATTGGGACTACGGATGTATTCTGGGAGCTTTTGTCACGACCCGAAATCCCACCTTCGGGCCGTGATGGCGCCTAACGTTGAACCCGCTAGACAAGCCAACGTTTGAACTAAGTAAACTCATTAACAACTAAAATAAACAAGATAACTAAGGCGTTGATGGTCAAAAATATGAAGGTTAACTAAATTCAAAATAATATAGCAACTTCGTAATAAAACCCATATATATATCCCAGAACTGGTGTCACATACTCACGAATTGTCTATGAGATTACTGAATACAATGGTTTAAAAATAAATAAATACATATGACTGTCTCTGAAACAATAAAATAAGACAGAACTGAAAGAGAAGGGTAGAAGGTGACGCCAAGTCCCACAAACATCTGCGGGTCTACCTCGAGGTCTCCTGAGTGAACTGGTGGAATGCTCCCTCCGTCATAAAGAAGTGCAGGTGTAGCATCAGTACAACCGACCCCATGTACTGAGTAAATGCCTAGCCTAACCTCGGCGAAGTAGTGACGATGCTAGGACCGACAACGATATACATACATGTGCAATTCTATATAATAACAGACAAATATCTACGGAAATGAACAGTATAAACAGATACGAGGAGAAACATGTTGGGGATAAGAGGGGCAATAAATACTGGCATAGTGGAACAAGGTAACAACTGAAATGTAACAGTAAAAGCAGGAATCTAACGCCTCAAAACAGATAATGAATAACACAAGGCACGACATGTCCCCTCGTGCATCACCTTACTAATCACTCAGCACGGAATGTCCCCTCGAGCATCAAACAGTAACACATCGGCACGACATGCCCCCTCGTGCGATAAACAATAAACAATCATCACGGCATGTCCCCTCGTGTGATAAATAATAAACAATCAGCACGGTATGTCCCCTCGTGCGATAAATAATAAACAATCAACACGGCATGTCCCTTGTGTGATAAATAATAAACAATCAGCACAACATGTCCCCTCGTGCGATAAATAATAAACAATCGGCACGGCATGTCCCCTCGTGCGACCAATAATAAACAAACAACAATATAATGCGAAAACTAACAATAAGAAATCTCAATTGTACAGAAATACTCAACCAAATTCTATCGTCCCGGCAAGGGATTCAGCTATAACCAAACTCGCTTAGAAATACAATTTCAACAGTAAAAGCCTCAACTGACAATTAATCAATAATTTCCCACGTCATGAAACAACATCAATGTATCACTCCTAAATCGCCAATTATTCATAGTACAGAGAATATCAAGAACACGGTACAATTCATCACAATTGACTCACGGGCATGCTTGACCGCAACATATAGGCACTCTTCACCTCGCCTATACGTTGGACATGAATTACACATAGCAAACAGGAATCTATACCTATTCCCTCAAGCGAAGGTTAGGCCAAACACTTACCTTGGCTCCAAAGTGCAAGTCAAGCCTCCATCACAGCCTTTCCTCTCGAATCCAACTCCGAGTCGATAATATCTAGATATAATTGAGTTATTAACATCAATAGTTACTCAATAAACCAATTCCAAAGCCTAATTATACATTTTCTATAATTCTTCCAAAAATACTAAAATTCGACCCTGGGCCCACACGCTCGAATCCCGAAAATTCTCGAAGGAATCACTCACCCATAGCCTAAGGATCATAAATATGAAGTTTCCACTTGAATTCATTACATTAAACGGACAATACGCGAATTTCTCAAGCACCCTAAATTTACTACCCAATTCTTGTTTTCCATTATTTTAGTAGGTAATCCCATTAACTATTCATGCATGAAACTAGTATAAGGAAGGAATTAACTTACCTTAACAGTAGCTAGGTCGTGGTGTGTCCTTCCCAAGCTCACAAGTCTCTAATGGGGTTTTTGGTATGAAGGGAGTGAGGAAATCTCGTGTTTTTGACATTTAAAACCATCTAGCCTACAGGGGTTCCGCACCTGCGGCCTTGGGACCGCACCTGCGGTACTGCACCGGCGAGAAAAGATCGCACCTGCGGAAAATTGCAAGGCAGGCTGGGGTCGCACCTGCTGTGCTGGAGACCGCACCTGCGGAAAAGGAACTGCACCTGCGGAATCTCCGCACTTGCGAGGCTGGGACCGCAGGAGCGGTCCCGCACCTGCGGTCACACCAGCAACATCTGCACCAACAAATGTTCTAGCTTCTTTTTAGCCCCGTTGGGTGTCCGGAAGGCACCTGGGCCCACCCGAGCCCCCGTCCAAATATACCAACAAGTCCTAATTCATAATACAGACTCGCTCGAGCCTTCGGAACACCCAAAACAACGCTAAATCTCAAAATCACATCCCAAAACCCCTAAAATCCTAAATGAAGAAACTTAAAGTTCTTGATTCTATAACAATGCGCCGAACCGACCTATACAACTCGAAATGACATCAAATTTTGCAGACAAGTCATAAACGACATAACGGTACTATTCCCGGTCTCGGAATCACATTCGCACCTCAAATCAAGTCCGTTCCTTACCAAATTTCATAGATAACTCAAATAACACATATTGACCCTGTTTCGGGCTCCGGTACCATAATACGGGCCCGGCAACACAGGTTTCACATCGAGGTTCATTTTCATAATCCTTTATTATTTTCAGAAAACAATTTTCTTTAAAAATTCATTTCTCGGATTTGGGACCTTTGAATTCGATTCCGGGCATACGCCCAAGTCCCATATTTCCCTACGGACCCTCCGGGACCGTCAAATAACGGGTCCGGGTCCGTTTATAAAAATTGTTGACCAAAGTCAACTTTATTTAATTAATTATCATAATTCCAATTCTTTATAAAGTTTCCACATGAAGGCTTACCGACTACGCGCCCGGGCTGCGCACGCACATCGAGGTGAGATTGACGGAGGCTTTCGGGGCCTCGGAACACAGTCATAATCAAATTTACATAGGATGACCTTTTGGGTCATCACAATCTCCACCTTTAAAACAAACGTTCGTCCTCTAACGGACAAAGAAAGGTACCTGAATCGGGGAAAAAATAGGGATATCAGACTCGGACTCCCAAGTAGCTGCCTCAAAAGGCTGACCTCTCCACTGAACACGAACCGAAGGATAAGTCTTCGATCTCAACTAACGAACCTGCCGAGCCAAAATGGCTACCGACTCCTCCTCATAAGACAAATCCTTGTCCAACTGGACATCGCTGAATTCAAGTACATGAGATGGATCCGCAATATACCTCTGGAGCATAGACACATGAAACAACTGACAAACTAGGTGGCAAGGCAAGTCTGTAGGCCACCTCTCCCACCTTATCCAAAATCTCGAATGTACCAATGTACCTAGGGCTCAACTTGCTCTTCTTGTCGAACCTTATCACGCCCTTCATAGGCGACACTCGAAGGAATACCCGGTCTCCTACCATAAATGCCAAATCTCGAACTTTGCGATTCGCATAACTCCTCTGCCTGGACTGAGCTGTACAAAGTCTATCCTGAATAATCTTCACCTTGTCCAAGGCATCCTGGACTAACTCAGAACCTAACAATCTGGCCTCTCCTGGCTCAAACAATCCGACTGGAGACCGACACCGTCTACTATACAACGCCTCATACGGAGCCATCTGAATGCTCGACTGATAGCTGTTGTTGTAGGAAAACTCAGCTAAAGGCAAGAACTGGTCCCATGAACCACCAAAGTCAATAACACAAGCCCGCAACATATCCTCCAAAATCTGAATAGTACGCTCGGACCGTCCGTCCGTCAGAGGATGGAATGCTGTGCTCAAATCAATCTGCGTACCCAACTCTCGCTGAAATACTCTCCTGAAATGGGAGGTAAACTGAGTACCTCTGTCTAATGGACAAGGGCACACCATGCAATCGAACAATCTATCTCATATATATCCTTGCCAACTTCTCCGCAGAATATGAAGCTGATACCGAAATGAAGTGCGCTGACTTGGTCAGCCTATCCACCACAACCCAAACCGCATCAAACATCCTCTGAGTCTGTGGGAGTCCAACCACAATGTCCATGGTGACACGCTCCCACTTTCACTCAAGAAGCTGAATCTGCTGCATCAAACCACCGAGTCTCCGGTGCTCGTACTTAACCTGCTGACAGTTCAAGCACCGAGCTACATAAGCTACAATATCCTTCTTCATCCTCCGCCACCAATAATGTTGCCGCAAGTCCTGGTACATCTTTGCGGTGCCCGGATGAATGGAATACCGGGAACTATAGGCCTCCTATAGTATCAACTCGTGAATACCATCAACATTAGGTACACAAATACGGCCCTGCATCTGCAGAACTCCCTCATCATCAACTGTAACATGCTTGGCACCTCCGTGCCGGACTGTATCTCCAAGAACACATAAATGACAAGCATCATATTGTCTGGCCCAAATACGGTCATACAATGAAGAACGGGCCACGATATGGTCCAACACACTGCCAGTCTCAGAAACCTCTAACCTCACAAATCAGTTGGCTAAAGTCTGAACATCCAATGCAAGAGGTCGCTCTCCGACTGATAAATAAGCTAGACTACCCATACTGACTGACTTCCGGCTCAAAGCATCGGCCACCACATTGGCCTTCCCCGGATGATAAAGAATGGTAATATCATAATCCTTCAGTAACTCTAACCACCTTCTATGCCTCATGTTCAACTCCTTTTGCATGAATAGATACAGTAAACTCTTATGATCCGTAAACACCTCACAAGGCACATCATACAAGTAATGCCTCCAAATCTTCAATGCATGAACAATAGCTGCAAACTCCAGATCATGAACTTGATAGTTCTTCTCATGAATCTTCAACTGACGAGAAGCATAGGATATAACCTTGCCACCCTGCATCAACACTGCACCAAACCCAACCCGTGACGTACCACAATACACGGTATACGGTCCTAAACCTTTGGGAAAAACTAACACTGGTGTCATGGTCCAAGGCCGTCTTGAGCTTATGAAAGCTCGCCTCACACTCATCCGACCACCTGAACTAGGCACACTTCTAGGTCAACCTGGTCATCGGGGCTGCTATAGATGGAAAGCCCTCCACAAATCGGCGATAATAACCTGCTAAGCCCAAGAAACTCCGAATCTCTGTAGCTGAAGTGGTTCTAGGCCAATCTTTGACTGCTGAAATCTTCTTGGGATCCACCTGAATACCCTCTGATGAAACCACATGGCCTAGAAATGCAACTGAACTCAAGAAAAACTCACACTTGGAGAATATTGCATACAACTGACTATCCCTTAGAGTCTGGAGGACGACTCTAACGTGCTGCTCATGTTCCTCTCGGCTGCGAGAGTATATCAATATATCATCAATGAAAACAATAACGAACGAGTCCAAATAAGTCCTGAACACTCGGTTAATCAACTCCATAAAAGCAGCAGGGGAATTTGTCAATCCGAATGACATTACCAAGAACACATAATGCCCATAATGAGTACAAAAGGCCGTCTTAGGTACATCAGAAGCCCTAATCCTTAACTGATGATAACCTAATCTCAAGTCTATCTTGGAGAATAGTGTAGCACCCTGAAGCTGGTAAAACAGATCATTAATCTTCGACAAAGGATACTTGTTCTTGATAGTAACCTTATTCAGCTGCCGATAGTCAATGCACATCCTCATTGAGCCATCTTTCTTCTTGACAAACAACACTGGAGAACCCCAAGGAGAAACACTAGGCCTAATGAAGCCTTTATCTAACAAATTATGCAACTGCTCCTTCAATTCCTTCAACTGTGGTAGGTCCATACGATACGACGGAATAGAAATGGGCTGAGTGCCCCGAGCCACCTCGATACAAAAATCAATATCCCTGTCGGGTGGCATACCCGGCAGGTCAGCAGGGAAAACCTCTGGGAACTCACGAAGCACAGGTACAGACTCCATAGAAGGAACCTCAGCACTAGAATCACGAACATAGGCCAAATAGGCCAAACAACCCTTCTCGACCATACGCCGAGCCTTCATATAAGAAATAACTCTGCCAGAAGAATAACTAGGAGTCCCTCTCCACTCCAAACGATGTACTTCTGGTAAGGCTAAGGTCACTATCTTGGCATGACAGTCCATAATAGCATGATAGGGAGATATCCAATCCATCCCCAATATAACATCAAAGTCCACCATATCCAGAAGAAAAAGATCAACCTTAGTCTCCATACCACCAATAACTACTAAGCAAGCACGGTAGACTCGATCTACCACAATAGAATCACCCACCGGGGTAGACACATATACAGGAGCACTCATGGAATCACAGGACATGCTCAAATAAGGGTCGAAATATGAAGACACATAAGAGAAAGTAGAACTCGGATCGAATAATACCGAAGCATCTCGACTGCAAACTGATATCGTACCTGTGATAACTGCGTCAGAGGACTCAGCCTCAGGCCTGGCCGGAATAGCATAGCATCGGGGCGGAGCCCCTCCAACCTGCACATCTCTGGGTCTACCTGCTACGTGCTGACCCCTACCTCTCATGACCTGCCCTCCACCTCTATGAGTCTGACCTCCACCTCTAGCACACGACCACCCCTAGCTGGCTGAGGGGGCGAGGGTGCACCTAATGCGTGAACCATGGAACGAGAACCCTGATACTGGGAACCACCAAGACCTCAGGGGAAAAACCTAGAAATATGCCCCATACCACCGCAAGTGTAGTAAGCCTTCGACTGCTGAGAATACTGACCCTGGAACTGTCCATGACGATCAAAATGACTACTCTGAATCGGCGGTGCACTAATGGAAGCTGATGATGCATTGCGGGATGTCTGGAGTGCTGACAGAATAAGGCCTAGCGGGATGACCTCTGCCAAAGGAATCTCTGCCTCCAGATGAGGCACAACTGAAACGTCCGAAAGGACGAGGTCTCTTGTCAGACCCCTGACCACCACCCTAGGATAATACCATCTCAATGCGTCTGGCCACATCAGCTGCATCCTGGAAGGAGATATCAGTACCCGTCTCCCTGGCCATCTGAAGTCTGATAGGCTGAGCTAGACCCTCAATAAATCTCTGAACCCTCTCCCGATCGGTGGGAAGTATCATAAGTGCATGCCTGGCTAGAGTGATGAACCTGGTATCATCCTGAGTGACAGACATAGATCCATGCTGGAGGCGCTCAAACTGCCTCCGAAGATCCTCTCGCTGGGTAATGGGAAGAAACTTCCCCAAGAATAGCTCGGAGAACTGAGCCCAAGTCAATGGTGCAGACCCAGCTGATCTGGTCAGGCAATAGTCTCTCCACCAAGTCTTAGCGGAACTTGAAAAACGAAATGTAGCAAAGTCAACTCCATTGGACTCTACAACGCCCATGTTCCAAAGAACCTCATAACAGTTGTATATATAATCCTAGGGATCCTCTGATGGTGCACCAGTAAAAGTAGTAGTGAATAACTTGGTGAACCGATCCAGTCTCCATAGAGCATCTGCTGACATAGCTGCACCCTCGGCTGCCGGTGCCACAATACCCGGCTGAGCTACTCCAGCCGTCTCAGGTGCTGGAGCCTGAAACTGAGTGGGAAACTGCTCCGGGGTGTGGATGACAGGAGTCTGGGTCCCTCATCCAGCCTGAGAACCAGCTGGTGCAGTAGGAAGAAAACCGGCCTGAGCCATACTCTCCATAAGTCCCACCAAGCGGACTAGAGCGTCCTGAAGCACTAGGGTGGCAATGAACCCTTCTGGGACCTGAGTTGGCCCAACTGGGACTGTCTGAGTAGGAACCTCACCGGCAAAGTCTACCTGTGGGTCCTCTACTGGGGCTACTGCTCTAGGCTGAACCCTTCCCCTACCTCGGCCCCTCGTAGGAGCTGCAATAGGAGGATCAGGCTGCTGATCGGTCGATGAGGAAGAACGCGTCCTCGCCATCTGCGAGAGAGTAGGATATAGACTCCATTAGTATTTAGAATTCAAATGGCACGACAGAGAATGAAAGATATGAAGTTATTCCTTACTTTACAGCCTCTGGGGGATAAGTACTAACGTCTCTGTACCGATCCCTCAGACTCTACCAAGTTTTTATGTGAGTTGTGAGACCTAAGCAACCTAGTGCTCTGATACCAACTTGTCACGACCCGAAATCCCACCTTTGGGCCGTGATGGCGCGTAACGTTGAACCCGCTAGACAAGCCAACGTTTAAACTAAGTAAACTCATTAACAACTAAAATAAACAAGATAACTAAGGCGTCGATGGTCAACAATATGAAGGTTAACTAAATTAAAAATAATATAGCAACTTCGTAATAAAACCCAAATACATATCCCAGAACTGGTGTCACATACTCACGAACTGTCTATGAGATTACTGAATACAATGGTCTGAAAATAAATACATATGACAGTCTCTGAAACTATAAAATAAGACAGAACTGAAAGACAAGGGTAGAAGGTGACACCAAGGCCCACGAACGTCTGCGGGTCTACCTCGAAGTCTCCAGAGTGAACTGCTGGAATGCTCCATCCGTCAGTGCCTACCGGGTCCGGCTACGAAGTCTGCACAACATGAAGAAGTGCAGGTGTAGCATCAGTACAACCGACCCCATGTACTGAGTAAGTGCCGAGCCTAACCTCGGCAAAGTAGTTACGTGGCTAGGACCGACAACGATATACATACCCGTGCAATTCTATATAATAACAAAAAAATATCGACGGAAATGAACAGTATAAATAGATACGGGGAGAAACATGCTGGGGATAAAAGGGGCAATAAATACTGGCATAGTGGAGCATGGTAACAACTGAAATGTAACAGTAAAAGAAGGAATCTAACGCCTTAGAACAGATAATGAATAACACAAGGCACGGCATGTCCCCTCATGCATCACCTCACAAATCACTCGGCACGAAATGTCCCCTCGTGCATCAAACAGTAACACATCGGCACGACATGCTCCCTTGTGCGATAAACAATAAAAAATCATCACGGCATGTCACCTCGTGTGATAAATAATGAACAATCAGCACGGCATGTCCCTTCGTGCGATAAATAATAAACAATCAACACGGCATGTCCCCTCGTGTGATAAATAATAAACAATCAGCACGGCATGTCCCCTCATGCGATAAATAATAAACAATCAACACGGCATGTCCCCTCGTGTGATAAATAATAAATAATCAACACGGCATGTCCCCTTGTGTGAAAATAATAAACAATCAGCACGACATGTCCCCTCGTGCGATAAATAATAAACAATCGGCACGGAATGTCCCCTCGTGCGACCAATAATAAACAAACAACAATATAATGCGAAAAGTAACAATAAGAAATCTCAAATGTACAGAAATACTCAACCAAATTCTATCGTCCCAGCAAGGGATTCAACTATAACCAAACTCGCTTAGAAATACAATTTCAACAGTAAAAGCCTTGTCACGAACCAAATTCCTACTCTGGTCGTGATGGCGCCCAACCCCGAGGTCAGGCAAGCCAACACTAGTTACTAACGAAATTACTTAAACAAATGAGATGTTCAAACACTTATCCAGTTTTAATTTAAGCAGTCCTTAAATGAAAGTGAGGAAGTAAGGCAATGTAATTTAAGGTAACTCAAAAAAAAAAAAAATTTCGTTGCCAGCATAGAACAGAGTAGTATAATGCTAGTGAATCAACTACGTGTGCCAAGACCTAGTGTCACAAGTCCACAGGCGGCTAGTGGGATATACAAAAATACACAAAATAGATGTACAACTGTCTGGAAGGGTAGACAGGATGTTCAACAATAATGAAACTCCACAGTGCTGCTGGGGAAAATGCCAGGAAGAGCAGCTCACCGTGTAGTCAAATCCCGGTAGTACTCTCAGCGACAAACACCCGAATGGTTACCAGGTGCAACAACCTCTGAACCTATACATTTAAGTACGAAAGTGTAGCATGAGTACATATAAACAAATATGTACCTAGTGAGTATCCCGTCTAAACTCGAAGAAGTAGTGATGAGAAGTAGACGTGATACTTACTAGGGTCAATAACCAATAATATGATTACATAAAGCTAGACAAGAAGAGTAGTCATGAAAATCACTAAGGCATGAAGCTATCAATTATATAAAAATGTAATTTATAATAATGAGTCACATAGTAATTATCACAAAAGTCTCAAGTTCCCCTTACATGTGGGGTAATTTATTTAATAATAACAAGACTATCAGTCAAATACATAGCACATAATATGCCGAAGCGTACGGCCGAAACGACGCGAAAATAAATGTGCACTGCCGAGGGTCGAACGACACGAACCATAGATGCATCAATTACCCCGCTCACTAATCAATCATGTGACGCGGTTGGCATAAATATAGGTCTACCCCGCTCGCGAATCATACATACGACACGGGTGCTCGTAGACATACACAGAATTTATCAGGCAATTCAGGAACTTATCATGGATTATTCTTGCATTCAGAGATTTATGCGCTTAAACTTACACATAGCTTCCTAAATCCTCATGTAAATTTCAAGGATAATAAGCAACTAGGAACACATGTAGAGATACAGGTATGGTACATAATGTTATGCTTGTGAAATCCTAAATTCTACCCGACGCAACAGAGTAGTAGCTACGCACGGAATCTCGTCACTTTGCGCGTATGTAGCCCCCGAAAATAAGGACAATTCAATCATTTACATTTACCTATGGGGACAATTCCCTCTTTCAAGGTTGGAAAGGAGACTCACCTCGCGTAGAATCTACTTCCCGGCCAAGAACGCGCCCGAAACTCCAAACTTTACACCCGAGGACTCGAAACTAGTCAATTGATATATAAATACGTCAATGCATGCTCAAGGTATGGAAATTCTCCTACTTATTTAGTAAATTCACTATTCTTAAAGAAATTCCAAAATACACCCCCGGGCCCACATGCTCGGATTCCGAAAATGCTCGAAGATAACACTCACCCATAGCCTAAGGATCATTAATATGAAATTTTTATATGATTTCATGGTAGAAAAGTGGTGAAATTCCCTAAAGTTCATCAACCCTAGGTTTTCACTCTAACCCCTTTGATTTCCACTAATTAGATGTTAATCTACCTAAGTTTTGGTGTAATAATATAACATTTAAATAGAAGTTACTTACCTCTTAATAGCTAGGTTGTGGAGAGTTCTTCCCAAGATCTCAAGTCTTCAATGGAGGTGTAAAATGGAAAGAATGAAGGAAATTCCGTGTTGAAGTGAAAATGCACTGCCTGGCGTACAACGGTTCTGCACCTACGGCTCGAGGACTGCACCTGCGGTCTCGCGCCTGCGAACTGGGGCTCGCACCTGCGGAGTTGGACGGGAAAGACTGGGCCCGCACCTGCGGAGCTGGATACCGCACCTGCGGTTCCGCTCCTGTGGAATTAAATCCGCACCTGCGGCTGGGCAACCGCACCTACAGTCACACCAGATCAGGTGCACCAGCTGCATTTTAAGCTAGTTTTTGGCCTCGTGTGGTGTCCGGGAGGCACCTGGGCCCACCCGAGACCCCGTCCAATTATACCAACAAGTCCTAAATCATAATACAGACTCGCTCGATCCTTCGGAACACCCGTAACAATGCTAAATCTCAAAATCACCCCTCAATACCCCTAGGATCAAACTTAAGAATTTCTAAGTTCTTGAATTAGGTTTCAATGCGCCGAACTGACCTATACTACTCGGAATGACACCAAATTTTGCAGTCAAGTCATGAATGACATAACAGAACTATTTTCGGTCTCGGAATTCCGTTCGGACCTCGATAACATAAAATCACGTTCCAAACCAAATTTCAAACTTAAGGAAACTGTATTTCGCTTATTTGGCATCGAAACGCTCCCAGGTCATCCAAAATCCATTCCGAACATACGTACAAGTCCGAAATCATCGTACGAAGCTACTGGAATCGTCGAAACTCGATTCCGAGGTCGTTTACTCAAAATGTTGACCGAAGTCAAACTTGGCTTTAAAAGCAAACCTTAAGGAACCAAGTGTTCCTATGCTATTCGAAATACTTCCAAATCCCGAACCACCCATCCCCGCAAGTCATAAATCACGATAAGCCGCTACGAGAAGTATTATTTGGGGGATCGGGGTCCGAATACGCTAAAAGACCGGTCGGGTCGTTATAAGCCTCAACTGAACAATTAATCAATAATTTCCCACGTCATGAAACAACATCAATGTGTCACTCCTAAATCACCAATTATTCATAGTATAGAGAATATCAAGAACACGGTACAATTCATCACAATTGACTCACGGGCATGCTTGATCGCAACATATATGTACTCGTCACCTCGCCTATATGTTGGACATGAATTACACATAGAAAGCAAGACTCTATACCTATTCCTTCAAGCGAAGGTTAGGCCAAACACTTACCTCGGCTCCAAAGTGCAAGTCAAGCCTCAATAACAGCCTTTCCTCTCGAATCCAACTCCGAGTCGATAATATCTAGACATAATTGAGTTATGAACATCAATAGTTACTCAATAAACCAATTCCAAAGCCTAATTATACATTTTCTATTATTCTTCTAAAAATAGTAAAATTCGACCCCAGGCTCGCTCGCTCAGATCCTGAAAATTCTCGAAGGAATCACTCACCCATAGCCTAAGGATCATAAATATGAAGTTTCCCCTTGATTTCATAACATTAAACGGACAATACGCGAATTTCTCAAGAACCCTAAATTTACTACCCAATTCTTGATTTTCCATTATTTTAGTAGGTAATCCCATTAACTATTCATGCATGAAACTAGTATTAGGAAGGAATTAACTTACCTTAACAGTAGCTAGGTCGTGGTGTGTCCTTCCCAAGATCACAAGTCTCTAATGGGGTTTTTGGTATGAAGAGAGGGAGGAAATCTCGTGTTTTTGGCATTTAAAATAGTCTGGCCTACAGGGGTTCCGCACCTGCGGTCCTGCACCGGCGAGAAAAGATCGCATATGCGAAAAATGGCAAGGCAGGCTGGGGTCGCACCTGCGGAGCTGGAGTACGCACCTGCGGCTCCGCTCCTGCAGAAAAGGAACCGCACCTGCGGAACCTCCGCACCTGCGAGGTTAGGACCACAAGAGCGGTCCCGCACCTGCGGCTGGGCAACCGCACCAGCAACAGCTACACCAACAGTTGTTCTAGCTGGTTTTTAGCCCCGTTGGGTGTCTGGAAGACACCTGGGCCCACCCGAGCTCCCGTCCAAATATACCAACAAGTCCTAATTCATAATACGGACTCGCTCGAGCCTTCATAACACCCAAAACAACGCTAAATCTCAAAATCACATCCCAAAACCCCTAAAATCCTAACTTAAGAAACTTCATGTTCTTGATTCTATAACAATGCGTCGGACCGACCTATACAACTCGCAATGACATCAAATTTTGCAGACAAGTCATAAATGACATAGCGGGACTATTCCCGGTCTCGGAATCACATTCGTACCTCGATAACATAAAATCACGCTCCAAACCAAATCTCAAATTTAAGGAAATCCTTATAACTTCATTAACTCTCAATTTCCCATTTTTATCTGAAACATGTCAAATCAAGTCTGTTCCTTACCAAATTTCACAGATAACTCAAATAACACATATTGAACCTATTCTGGGCTCCTATACCATAATACGGGCCCGGCAACACAGGTTTCACATCGAGGTTCATTTTCATAAGCCTTTATTATTTTCAGAAAACCATTTTCTTTAAAAATTCATTTCTCAGACTTGGTTCCTCAGAATTCGATTCCGGCATACGCCCAAGTCCCATATTTGCCTACGGACCCTCTGGAACCGTCAAATCACGGGTCCAGGTCCGTTTACCGAAAAATGTTGACCAAAGTCAACTTTATTCAATTAATTATCATAATTTCAATTCTTTATCAAGTTTCCACATGAAGGCTTCTTGGCTATGCGCCTGGGCTGAGCACGCACATCGAGGTGAGATTAACGGAGGTTTTCGAGGCCTCGAAACAAAGTCATAATCAAATTTACATAGGATGACCTTTTGGGTCATCACAACTTTCCCCCTGTACTGCATTGCATGACAAATTCTGAGTTACAGCCTGAGTTCCGGTGGTTTTGTCATTGAGGAGATTATGATCAAAAGCTTTATATATATATAAAGCTTTTGATCATAATCTCCTCAATGATAAAACCACCGGAACATATATATATATATTGAAAATTTATGTCTGAAGAACTTCTATTACGAAAGTATATTTGAAAAGTATTTGTCTTGCAAGAAAATGATATTTGAAAGAGCAATTATTGGGAAAACATATCTGAACACCACGTATTTTGAAGGAACTATGTTTTAAAGATTCCTCTTTATAAAAATATATAAATATACATTCGGAAAAAGTATTTTTCAAAGGAGATTTCTCTATTCCGAAATGATTATATCTTTTAAGCTTTTGATATAAACTCACGACTCAACGGTTTTCACTCAAAGGTTTGATCAGCTTTATTGAATTTATTGGCTAAGGCTTGATGTGAACAAATCGATGCAGTGCTGAGTTACTAGTGTTTTTTTGTGTTGTGATTTCCGACATTTGGCTTGCATACTGTCCATCCTCCTTCGTATTTCTATATTGTTGTTGCGTTGAATTATTTGCTACAATTTCTTCCGCATTATGTTGTTATGTCGTTAATTATATCGAAAAATCTTTAGATAGATATTATGTTTCAGTCATTTTTATAATTATGTTTTTTTATTAGACCAGTGGTGTCTTGACTAGTCCTCGTCATTACTTCACCGAGGTTAGTCTTGATACTTACTGGGCATCGTTGTGGTGTGCTCATACTACTCTTATGTGCATTGTTTTCTCTATTGAACAGATTCAGGTTCTGATTGTTAGTAGCTGCATGAATTATTACCCAGGAGACTCAAGGTAAACCTGTTGCTGCGTTCGCAGGCCTCTGAGTCACCTTCCTATTTTAATTCAACTGTACTTACTTATTTCTAGACAATTGTATTTAGGAATTGTAGAAAGATTTCGTAGAGCTTATGACTTGTAATTATCGGGTTCTGGGAAATTGTAAATTTTGTCAAGATTTCCATATTTAGACTGTTATATTTCCATTATTATTGTTGTTGTTCAGTGAAATGTTAGGCTTACCTAGACCCTACGAATAGGTGCCATCACGATATCCAACAGAGGGAAATTTGGATCGTGACAGCTTGGTATCAGAGCTCTAAGTTCATAGGTGCTACGAGTCATAAGTGAGTTCAGTAGAGTCTTGCGGATCAGTACGGAGACGTCTGTACTTATCTTCGAGAGGCTACATAACTGTTAGGAAATTTCCACTTCTTTCATTTCTTATCGTGCGACATTGATTCAGCTTGAAGCATATATCTTACGTTACTTTACATTCACTCGTATATGAAATTAAACACTCGGGATCAAGTATACGCCAATGAAGATTAGGCAACAAACTAAACCTTCTTAAGATGGTCTCAACATGTCACCCAGATCGAGGATATGGAAGTATTGAGGGAACATTCAGTTGTGCACTTAGGGTTGCAGCAAGTTCTGACATCTGGTTGATAAGTACGATCTTAAGAAGGTTTAGTTGGTTGCCTAATCGTCACAATCGTGGTAGGGTCACGAGATGGGTGTAGATCTGAAGATAGTTGGTGGTATTAGGGACTATGTGGTCAGTATGGGATTTCCATTTCGTGAAGGGAGTTCACTGTCAACGATCAGATTGTGGGGTTTAGTGTTATATCAGTTTGGGCCTGAGATGTATATATGTGGTATTGAAAGGTTCTTCAAAACTTGTATATGATTAAGAACTGAGATTTGTATGGGATGATGTTGAGACTTGCGGTATTTCAGCGTCCTTAATAATTCTACATTTCAGTATCAGCTAGGTCATGGAAACAATTTCAGAATACTCGGGGTGCTTCAGTAAGTTTTTATAGTACACCACCAACCCGAAAGTCTTACAGTGGTTATTTCAGTTATCCTGCACAGACTTAGTACGAGGAGCCGCGACCTCAGAGGGGTTGTTATGAGTGTGGTGATACTAGGCATATCATGAGAGATTGTCCCAGACTTGAGAGGGGTGGATTTCATCAGAACACTCAAGCTACATGCTTTACCCCAGTTAATACTCCACATGAACATTCAACTAGAGGTGGAGGACATACGGGCAGTGGGCGCCTAAGAGGTGGAGGCTCGATCCGTTGTTATAATTGCTATGATTTGGCTGAGGCCAATGCACCAGATGGTGTCGTTACAAGTACGATCCTGATTCGTATAATAATTCCCCTTAGTTGGATTCAGATCTGGATATTGAGGTGAGCCCTCCTATTATGCTCCGCTTATGGGGGAGCTTCGTAAGTTTGTGACCCACTTATATGTTTATCCTTGTTTAGAGATTATAGATGTGAGCTCGTGTCTGTCATTTTATATTGTGCACCATTGAGGACTATAAGTCCAAAAGTAATATTTATTATTCACTACAGTGGGTTTAATATGTTTAGGAATAATTGATTCCATTTTTAGAAATTATATGCCCTACCGGTATCAGAGTTCGTTATGTGTTATAAACAATTGTTTACGAAATTTATTGAAAAGAAAAAAGAAAGTAAATTTAAAATTTTAGTTGGCACAATGTGAAATATTTAAAAAATCGGGCTGCAAGCCGCGGTGGAGGTTATGTAAGGACGAGGTCCTTGTGGTAAAATATTTATGATTTTAAATTTTTCCTTTGTGAAGTTTAATTTGTACGATAATACTAAAAGGGAGTCATGCTTGTTAGTCTTATTTGATAATTCTTGTATATTTTATGTTCATATTCAGCCATTTTTGTGCTATTAACATTGAGTTTTAGCTTATGAGATGAGGGTGGCGTTAAATATGACTCATTAATCCGAGTAAGTAATCATGAGGTCTTCATGCCTCACATTCTGTTGTCAGTATTTTCAAAATTTAAAATTAAGGTGATGGTTTGAGATTAATTGATGATGCTGGAATTAATTATGAACAGTTTTTAAGACTAGAGATGTGGTGATGAGCTTACATATTATGTGCTTCATATTCTGATACCATTGTGATAATGCAGGGCTTGTAATGTTGAGATTGGTGTTATTGATATATACATTGTGGATGTATTGTTAGGAGTTATTTTGGTGTTGCTCTGGCGGGTGGATAGTCCAAATTACAGGGGAGACTCTGTCGTAAATTTCTGAAAAATTTGTGAGTCAGAAAAAAATTGGGAGATTAAGACGTGCAAAAGAAGAGATAAGTTACGTTATGTGGTTGAAGGTGAATGATCCTAAGCGGGGGAGAATGTAATACCCCAGAAAATTTTGAAGTACTTCAAAACTATCATGTGTAAGAAATTGATCTTAAAGTTTACAAATATGAATAAAAGGAATAATCTCAAATGAGATATGTTGCCGGGCTTATCTCAAATACGGTAGCGTGGAATCAACCATGAGTATAGGTGTAAAAGTAAAATCAACAATTTAGCAATCTCAGAACAATACTTAGAACGTTCAAGGACGAACGTTTGTTTAAGAGGTGGAGAATGTAATGACCCGGCTTGTCGTTTTAAGAATTTATGCTCCGTTCAGCAACTTAAGGTCTTGAGTAGCTTCGCAATATGTATTATGACTCACATGTGTGGTCAAGTTTAGTTTTCGGAAGATTCAAAATTAATATTAAAGAAAAATTATCACTTCGAAGCTTAAATAGAAAGAGTTGACCAGAGAGTTGACTTTTGAGAAAATGACCTCGAAATGGAGGTTCCATTATTTCAATAGCTTCGTATGATGCTTTCGGACTTAGGCGTATGTTCGGATTTGAATTTGTTAGTCCGTAGAACAATTCGGCAAATTTTGGCGAAATTAGAAAGTGGACGTGTTATAATTATGTTATTTTATGTGCGGACGAGGTCGATTAATATGATGGATACCAATTAAATATGATAATAAGTGTACGAGGAATATTATAAGATATATGGAGTCTAAGGAAAGTTCTAAGTCCAAGCCAAGTTGGAAAATTGCATAATAGACTAAAATTCCAAGAGAATGCGCACAAGACCCTACTTTGGACGAGCATAGCTCTCAATATATGAAGAGTTATATAGTGTATAACCTATCCAATTAAATCTCTTTGAGTCTAGTTTCCAACTCTTCAAACCGTTCGTAATTTGGACATTCCTGCATAAAGTTATGATCAAATTACCAAAAGCTGGAAAAATGCGTTCCTATGGGAGTGATTATGCGATCACATATCAAGTATGCGGTCCGCATACTTCATATGCGACCGCAAAAATGGTCGCAGAGTGCTCCGAAACTGCTCAGTTTTTGTGATGACCCAAAAGGTCATCCTAAGTAATTCTAGCTAAATCTGTGTTCTGAGGCCCCGAAAGCCTCTGTTAATCTCACCTCGATATGCGTGCGCATCCCGAGCGTGTAGCCGGGAAGTCCTTATGTTGAAATTCTATGAAAAATAGAATTTATGATAATTAAATGAATAAAGTTGACTTTGGTCAACATTTTTGGTAAAATGGACCCGGACCCGTGATTTGACGGTCCCGGAGGATCCGTAGGAAAATATGGGACTTGGGCGTATGTCCGAAATCGAATTTCGAGGTCCCAATCCCGAGAAATAAATTTTTTTAAGGAAATTGTTTTCTGTAAATAATAATGGTTTTTTTTAAATGAAAAATTATGTGAAAATCGTGTTACCGGGCCCGTATTATGGTTATGGAGCCCGGAACAGGTTTATTATATGTTAGGTGAGTTAACTGTGAAATTTGGTGTAAAACGGACTTGAAATGACGTGATTTGGATCAAAAATGGAAAATTTGATAGTTTATGAAGTTTGAGAAAATTCTATGGATTTTGGAGATTAATTTAGTATTTCTGATGTTATTTTGGTGGTTTAATTACTTGAATAAGTCCGTAGGATGATTTTGAAGTCGTGTGTGTATTTAGTTTTGAGGCCCGAGGGCTCCGGTGAGTTTCGGGTAGGTGTCGGGGTGCTAAAAGGTTGAAAAAATCTGGTGTAATTGCTGGTTTCTTGTGTCCAGGTAAAATTTTCCTATGCGAACGCACTCAAAGGGGTGCGAACGCACACGGTAAAAGTGGGGTCTAGGGTCAGGGTCCAATTTGCACTATGCGAACGCATTGATAGCCATGCGAACGCATAGCACACGTGGGGAGGGGGCTGTGATTACTCTGTGCGAACGCACAGACTTGCTCGCGAACTCACAGGCCAGGGAGCTTAAGCCTATGCGAACGCGGCTTGTCCGGTGCGAACGCACTGCTTGTTAAGGGAGCTGGGGTGGGGAGCCAGTTTTCTCTGTGCGAACGCGGCTCTGGGCTCGCGAACGCATAGGCCTGGGGAGATAAGCATGTGCGAATGCGGCTCAGTGCACGCGAACGCATAGAGTATTTTGCCCAGGTATTGTTTTTAAGTCCAAAGCATACCCATTACGGATTACTCCCATCTTTCACTTCGCCCTTCTTCCCCAAACCCCCCATAGACGAAATTCAAGCTTTCCAACCTCCATAGCTTCATAGGTATGTGTACTTAACTCCGTTTTCTTCCATTTTTCTTCAACAAACACTAGAATCTAGGCCTAAAATCCTAAAATCAATGTCGAAATTAGGGATTTTGGGTAGAGTTAGGTTTTTGGGAATTTTGGGTGATTCAACCTCAATTTGGGGTCGAATCTTAAAACAAATCATATATTTTAACTCGTGGGGTTATGGGTGATCGGGTTTTGGTCCGAGCCTCGTGTTTGGACCAAGCGGGCCCGGGGTCGAATTTTAGTATTTTTGGAAGAATAGTAGAAAATGTATAATTAGGCTTCGGAATTGGTTTATTGAGTATTTATTGATGTTAATAAATCCATTATGTCTAGATATTATCGATTCGGAGTTGGATTCGAGAGGGAAGGCTGTGATTGAGGCTTGACTTGCATTTTTGGAGCCGAGGTAAGTGTTTGGCCTAACCTTAGCTTGAGGGATTAGGTATAGAGTCTTATTTGCTATGTGTAATTCATGTCCAACGTATAGGCGGGGTGACGAGTGCCTATATGTTGCGGTCAAGCATGCCCGTGAGTCAATTGTGATGAATCATACCGTGTTCTTAATATTCTCTGTACTATGAGTAATTGGTGATTTAGAAGTGATACCTTGATGTTGTTTCATGACATGGGGAGTTATTGTGTTATTTGTTTCAGTTGAGGCTTTTACTGTTGAAATTGTATTTCTGATGCGAGGTTGGTTATAGCTGAGTCCCTTGCCGGGACGATAGAATTTTATTGAGTATTTCCATACACTTGAGACTTCTTATTGTTGATTTTCACATTATATTGTTGCTTTTATATTATTTATCGCACGAGGGGACATGCCGTGCTTATTGTTTATTATTTATCACACGAGGGGACATGCCGTGTTGATTGTTTATTATTTATCGCACGAGGGGACATGTGGCGGTGATCGTTTATTGTTTATCACACGAGGGGACATGCCGTGTTGATCGTTTATTATTTATGCACGAGGGGACATGTCGTGCTTATTGTTTATTATTTATCACACGAGGGGACATGCCGTGTTAATCGTTGATTATTTATTGCACGAGGGGACGTTCCGTGCCGAGTGTTACTATTTATGCACGAGGGGACATTCCGTGCCGAGTGGCTGTGAGATTATGCATGAGGGGACATGCCGTGCCTTTTGCTGTTCATTATCTGTCCTGAGACGTTAAATTCCTGCTTTTACTTTTTACACTTCAGTTATTACCCTGTTCTACTGTGCTAGCATTTTGTTGCCCCTTTTACCCCCAGCATGTTCTCCCCGTATCTGTCTTACTTGCTTATTTCCGTCGATATTTTCCTGTTATTATATAGCATTGCACAGGTACATATGTTGTTGTCGGTCCTAGCCTCGTCACTACTTCGCCAAGGTTAGGCTCGGCACTTACTCAGCACATGGGGTCGGTTGTACTGATGCTACACCTGCACTTCTTTATGTTGTGCAGACTACGCAGCCGGACTCGTTGGTCACTGACGGTCAAAGCATTCCATCAATTCATACAGGAGACATCGAGGTAGACTCGCAGATGTTCGTGGGCCTTGTTGTCACCTTCTACCCTTTACTTTCAGCTCTATCTTATCTTATAGTTCAAAAACAGTCATATGTACTTATTTTCAGACCTTTGTTTTAGTAATCTCTTAGACAGTTCGTGAGTATGTGACACCAGTTCTGGGATTTGTATATAGGTTTTTTTTTGAAGTTGTTATATTACTTTTTGTAATTTGTTAACCTTCATATTGTTGATCATCAATGCCTTAGTTATCTCATTCGTTTTAGTTGTTAATGAGTTTTATCTAGTTCAAATGTTGGCTTGTCTAGCGGGTTCAACGTTACACGTAGTCATGACCCGAAAGTGGGATTTCGGTTCGTGACAAGTTGGTATCAGAGTTCTAGGTTGCTTAGGTCTCACAACTCACGGACAAACTTGGTAGAGTGTGAGGGATTGGTACGGAGACGTCTGTATTTATCCCTCAGAGGCTGCAAAGTTAGGAATAACTCCACATTTCTTCATCTCCATCGTGCGAATTTATTCTATCATTGATGATTGAACTTGCCTACTCTTGTCCTCTCACTAATCTCGACAACATGCGAATCATCTACGACCGGACAAGAGATGAAGCCCCAATGACAGCTACGATCGAAGGAAGAGACAGAAGCAGAGCTCAGTCTAAAGCTCGAACATCAGCACTTATTGTACAGTCTCAAATGGATCTAGATGCGGAGGTTCTAGCTCAGTCAGTATATGTGGACTAGATCAGATTCCGGAAGGATTTATAACTACTCCATGGTTGCAGGATGCACTAGTCCGTTTATTGAGGTTGGACAAGTTACCAAACAAGTTCCACTCCATTTTAGTGGTATATCTTTTGAAGACCCACAGGATTTTCTTGACCGCCTCTATGAGGTATTGCACACCATGGGAATAAGTCTAAATCAACATGATTGATTTATATGAGATATGGAGTTTAACATCGTGGATTATCAGGTATTGTGACCTATGACTTGTGCCACGTGGGCAGGCCCACTATCAAGGAATAGATTGAGAGGCCACGTGTCATATCAGTTCTGGTTTGGAATGTATAAGGCGGGGGATTTTTGCAAGAGATAAAGCTGGGAATTTCGGTACGTCTACCTCCTTAGTAACCCTATACCTCAGTACCAGAGGATTTATTCAAACAACTTGAAGTCTACAAAAGTCTACTCGGCGTGGAAGTTACGGCTGTGTCGGGTCATAAGACGGTATCAGAATATGCCATCAGGTTCGATAAGTTAACCCGTCACACTCCTACGTTGGTTCGCATAGCCAGAGGACGAGTCCGTAGACTCACTAGAGGATTCAAATATGATTGTAAATTTTGGACGACTCAGGGCAGGATGATTCTTTGTGTCGGCTAGTGGTAGAAATTGACTTAGGCTTGGGAGGGTCATATTTCATCAGAGCACTCAGGCTACGTGCCCCATTGCAGCTACAACTCAACTACATGGCCACTTAGTGAAGAAGGAGCCGGAAGGTCGGAAGTGGAGGTTAACTTCTTAGAGGTGGAGACCCAGTCTGTTGTTATATTTTCTATGTTATGGATGAGGTTGTTACATTGAATGGTTTCATTAAAAGAACAGTCTCTAATTACTATAAAGTTGCGATTTTCTGAACTTAATTCGATTATGCTCATCTAATAAAATTCTTCTAAGATGCTCCACTCTCGGGTGAGCTTTATACCTCTAAACATCTACTTATGTGAATACTTGTATTGAGAAATCCTGTGGGAGTAACTGTGTTCACCATGACGTGTTGAAATTTTGTTTAACAGAAATATTTAAATGAAGGAAATGGAATGTTTCGAGGGGCTCGATATGCATATTACTTGTGATTCAGTATTGAGGACGAGATCCTCGCGTGTTAACATGATTGGGTATAGTTAGACCGGGCCTCGAGCCGCGGTGGAAGTTATGTAAAGATGAAACCCTTGTGATGGAACATCTAGTGATTAAATTCTCCCTTGTGAATTAAGCTTGTATCTTTTACTATAATACTGGTAGGAAGTCAAGCTTGTTAAAAGACTTATGAGTAAAATAGGAGTAGTAATAATAATATTAATTAATAAATAAATAAACTAATTAACCATATGTGCGTAATTTTCTAAATTCGTGCTAGAATTATGGAGCCTTAACTTACAAGGTAGGTGCCCGCCCCGGGTGGCGTTAGATGAGGCACGTTCTTTTGGGTAATTATGAGGTCTTCAGGCATCGTATCCCGATATCAGCATTGTGAAAGTATTGGAGGAGCAATTACAAGATTTGTTGGATAAAGACTTTTTTATGGCCTAGTGTTTCTCCTTGGGGTGCTCAAGAGTTGTTTGTTAAGAAGTAAGATGGCTCAAGGAAGATGTGTATTGGCTACCGGCAAATTGAGCAAGGTTACTATAAAGAATAAGTGTCAAGTGCCGAGGATTGTAGATTTATTTGATCAGCTTCAGGGTGCTACGGTGTTCGCCAAGATTGACTTGAGATCTGGTTATCATCAGCTGAGGATTTGGGATTCTGATGTCCCTAAGATAGCTTTTCGCACTCGTATGGGCACTATGAGTTTTGGTGATGTTTTCGGTTGACTAATTCCCCCGCTGCATTCATGGAGTTAATGAACCGAGTATTTAGGTATTTAGGCCTTATTTGGACTCGTTCGTTATTGTTTTCATTGATGATATTTTGATATACTCTCGCAGCCGAGAGGAGCATGA
Source organism: Nicotiana undulata (assembly GCA_005239495.1). Classification (NCBI taxonomy): domain Eukaryota; kingdom Viridiplantae; phylum Streptophyta; class Magnoliopsida; order Solanales; family Solanaceae; genus Nicotiana; species Nicotiana undulata. The sequence continues at coordinate 3,157 of ML286439.1, read as the reverse complement.
GAAAAACCTTAGAGTCGTCCTCCAGACTCTGAGGGACAGGCAGTTGTATGCCAAGCTTTCTAAGTGTGAGTTCTGGTTCAGTTATGTGGCATTCCTGGGCCACGTTGTATCGGCAGAGGGCATTCAGGTGGATCCGAAGAAAGTTTCAGCAGTTAGAGATTGGCCTAAGCCCACTTCAGCCACAGAGATTCGGAGCTTCTTAGGCCTAGCAGGCTATTATCGCCGGTTCGTGGAGGGGTTTTCATCTATAGCAGCCCCTATGACCAAGTTGACGCAGAAGAGTGTTCAGTTCAGATGGTCTGATGAGTGTGAGGCGAGATTTTAGAAGCTCAAGACAACATTGACCACAACGCTAGTATTGGTATTGCCCACAGGTTCAGGTTCTTATACCGTGTATTGTGATGCTTCGCGGGTTGGGATTGGTGCAGTGTTGATGCAGGATGGGAAGGGTATATCCTATGTTTCACGTCAGTTGAAGATTCATGAGAAGAACTATCCAGTACCTGATTTGGAGCTTGCAGCTATTGTTCATGCCTTGAAGATTTGGAGACACTATTTGTGTGGCGTACCATGTGAGGTATTCACTGATCACGAGAGTTTGCAATACTTGTTTAAGCAAAAGGAGTTGAATATGAGGCAGAGGAGGTGGGTAGAGTTGCTCTATCACCTGGGAAAGGCCAATGTAGTGGCCGATGCTTTGAGCTGGAAGTCAGTCAGTATGGGTAGCTTGGCCTATTTATCAGTTGGAGAGCGACCTTCGGCTTTGGATGTTCAGGCGTTAGCCAATCGATTTGTTAGGTTGGAGGTTACTGAGGGTGCAGTGTTTTGTCCCATACCATCGCTCGTTCTTCGTTGTATGATCGTATTTGCGCAAGGAAGTATGATGATCGTCATTTTTGTGCTCTTAGAGATGCGGTTCGGCACGGACGTGCCAAGAAGGTCACAGTCGATGCTGAGGGAGCTTTGAGATTGCAAGGTCATATGTGTGTTACCGATGTTGATGGCATTCGTGAGTTGATATTGCAGGAGGCCTATAGTTCCCAGTATTCCATTCATCTGGGCGCCGCGAAGATGTACCAGGACTTGCGGCATCATTATTGGTGGCGTAGAATGAAGAAGGATATTGTGGCTTATGTAGCTCGGTGCTTGAATTGTCAGCATGTTAAGTATGAGCACCAGAGACCCGGTGGATTGATGCAGCAGATTCAGCTTCCCGAGTGGAAGTGGGAGCGTATCACGGTGAATTTTTTAGTTGGGCTTCCACGGAATCAGAAGATGGTTGATGCAGCATGGGTTGTTGTGGACAGGTTGACCAAGTCAGCACATTTCATTCCTGTGTCAGTTTCATATTCAGCGGAGAAGTTTGCAAAGATCCACATGAGAGAGATTGTCAGATTGCATGGCGTGCCCTTATCTATTATATCAGACCGAGGTACTCAGTTCACCTCCCATTTTTGGAGAGTATTTTAGTGAGAGTTTGGCACACAGATCGAGTTGAGCACAACATTTAATTCTCAGACGGACGAATAGTCCGAGCGTACTATTCAAATTTTGGAGGATATGTTGCGAGCTTGTGTCATTGACTTTGGTGGTTCATGGGATCAGTTCTTGCCTTTAGCAGAGTTTGCCTACAACAACAGTTACCAGTCGAGCATTCGTATGGCTCCGTATGAGGCGTTGTATGGTAGGCGATGTTGGTCTCCATTCGGATGGTTTGAGCCCGGAGAGGCTAGGCTATTGGGTTCTAAGTTAGTCCAGGATGCCTTGGATAAGGTGAAGATTATTCAGGATAGGCTTCGTACAGCTCAGCCTAGGCAAACGAGTTATGCAGATCGTAGAGTTCGAGATTTATCCATCATGGTAGGAGACCAGGTATTCCTTCGAGTGTTGCCTATGAAAGGCGTGATGAGATTCGGAAAGAAGGGCAAGTTGAGCCCTAGGTATATTGGTCCATTAGAGATTTTGGATAAGGTAGGTGAGGTGGCCTACATACTTGCCTTGCCACCACATTTATCAGCAGTGTATCCAGTGTTTCATGTATCCATGCTCCGGAGGTATATTGCAGGTCCATCTCATGTTTTTGACTTCAGCGGTGTCCAGTTGGACAAGGATATGACTTATGAGGAGGAGCCGATAGCTATATTAGATAGACAGGTTCGTCAGTTGAGGTCGAAGAGTTACCCTTCGGTCCGTGTTCAGTGGAGAGGTCAGCCTGCCGAGGCAGCTACTTGGGAGTCCCAGTCCGATATGAGGAGTCGTTATCCCCATCTTTTCTTAGACTCAGGTACTTTTCTATGTCCGTTCGAGGACGAACGTTTGTTTTAGAGGTGGATATTGTGATGACCCAAAAGGTCATCCTAAGTAATTCTAGCTAAATCTGTGTTTTGAGGCCCCGAAAGCCTTTGTTAATCTCAACTCGATATGCGTGCGCAGCCCGGGCGTGTAGCCGGGAAGTCCTTATGTTGAAATTCGATGAAAAATGGAAAATTTGATAGTTTATGAAGTTTTGAGAAAATTCTATCGATTTTGGAGATTAATTCATTATTTCTGATGTTATTTTGGTGGTTTAATTACTTGAATAAGTCTGTAGGATGATTTTGAAGTCGTGTGTGTATTTGTTTTTGAGCCCCGAGTGCTCGGATGAGTTTCGGGTAGGTGTCGGGGTGCTAAAAGGTTGAAAAAATCTGGTGTAATTGCTGGTTTCTGGTGTCCAGGTAAATTACCCTATGCGAACGCACTCAAGGGGGTGCGAACGCAGAGGGTAAAAGTGGGGCCTGGGGTCAGGGTCCAATTTGCACTATGCGAACGCATTGATAGCCATGCGAACGCATAACACACGTGGGGAGGGGGTTGTGATTACTCTGTGCGAACGCACAGACTTGCTCGTGAACGCACAGGCCGGGGAGCTTAAGCCTATGCGAACACGGCTAGTCCGGTGCGAACGCACTGCATGTTAAGGGAGCTGGGGTTGGGAGCCACTTTTCTCTGTGCGAACGCGGCTCTGGGCTCGCGAACGCATAGGCCTTGGGAGATAAGCATGTGCGAACGCGGCTCAGTGCACGCGAACACATAGAGTATTTTGCCCAGGTACTTGTTTTAAGTCCAAAACAGACCCATTACGGATTACTCCCATCTTTCACTTCCCCCTTCTTCCCCA
>ML286438.1:0-32767 GCA_005239495.1 Nicotiana undulata | reverse complement strand
TATATATATATATATACAAGCATTTGCATTGAGTTGGGATCGTACGATGGCGAGTTGAGAAAAGATACTGAGTACTGAAAAGTGAACAATTGAGATAATAAGATGAGACATTTCAGATAATGAGAAAGAAAACAAGTGACACATATGATCAGCTTACAAAGAAAGGCTATGTTTGAGATTAGTTACTTGTTTGTTGATTACATGTCCATATACTTGCTGTATTTTCTCACATGATTTATTGCTCGGCGTGTGCCTTATTTCATTATGTACTGGACCTTACGTGGGTATATATTCTACCTCTCGTCACTACTCTTTACGAGTTTAGACGGGATACTCACTGGGTACATATTTGTTTATATGTACTCATGCTGCACTTTCTTTTCTTTTTTGCACTTGATTGTGCAGGTGTTGAGGCTGGTCCGTCTGGTCGTCCGTCTGCTGATAGATACTTATCGCGGTGTCACTCCATACGGTGAGCTGTCTTCTTGGCGTCATCCTGACAGCACCCCTGGAGCCTTCTAGTTTCATTTTGCTCAGTCTTTTGTCCCAGACTGAGGCTTGTATATTTATGTATATATATTTCAGTTGTGGTATCTATGTAGCCGCCCGTTGACACTGTGACACTAGTCTTGGCACACACTTGTTGTAGTTATGTTAGGTTTCGGGGTTGTACATGTTTGGCCTAGCTGTGGTTCAGTTTGTATCTACGGCCTTACCTCATATCGCTGCTACATTACGCATTTTATTTGTTATAAATTGTAAATAACTGGAATATCGAGTTCTGGGGTGGTAACTCCTGGGGATTTATATGTTGGCTTGCCTAACCTCGCCGTTAGGTGGCATCACGACCTGAACCAGGTTTTGGGTCGTGAAAGTTACTGCTAGCCGGCTATAAGGCAAGGCTAACCATAATGCTCTTTTTCTCTTGCTCTTTCAATTCTGCTTACTCTTTCTCACTGGTATGTTCTGATTAAGATTCAAGCTTCAAACCAATGTGTTTCTTATTGCTTCAGTTTGTCATATTCCTGATCTTCTTCTATTTGTGTTTCTGCTGTTCAACATGCAACTAATCTCTGTGTTTTATCTGTCATTACTTGCCATCCTTAGAATTTACATGCTCTGATTGAATCAATAATGCTTATATGTTGTTTTCTATTCCTAGCATGCATCTATTAGGCCAGTATCCTAAAAATTGTGTAATGCTTAGTATTGAATCCTGCTATTTCCTGATTCCCTGAAGCCCTCTCGGATTTCTGCAACTATGTTTAAATCAAGTATTTCTGTAATCTGTTATCATCATCTGCATTAATTGCAAGAACTTCTGCCTATTATGTGAATTATTTGTTCCCAACTCCCATTGTCCTCGTGTGAAAGCTGCCCCTTTGTGTATTGCTGAAATTGTTTGACTGGTCTGTTACTTCTCTGATCTTACTGCTGTTTTCAAAAGTTATTTTTTTCAAAATAACTCTTGAGTTGTAGAGTTTTTCCTACTGAACTCTTTTCAAACATTGTCTCTTTCAAACTCTTCTTTTCTTCTGGCACTTCACACTATTCCTAGAAACTTAAGTTCCACCCCCTCAGTGTGAGCATTGCTTAGGGAACCTCTTGAGTTCCCTTTGATCTTTGACGCACTGAGATTGGTGATTCCACATTGCACATACTCAACTTTCGCAAATATGTCTTGGTGCTGGTATTGGCCAGGGACCCACGAGGTTCTTAGGGAGCTTTGCCGCACCTGGACCATGAAAGGCTGTGAAACTCGAAAGGATTGAGGTTGGGAGATATGGGCCTGATTGAAGGCTCCCTATAAAATTAACTTCTTATTTTCCTTTAGGGATGTAATTCATTATCCTTGGCTTGTAATAATTTTTAAACGAATAATTGGGGCCGAATAGTGGATATGGGAGGGGATTATGCATGCTTAGATAGGTACGTGTAGAAATCATGACTATAGGATTTATTTACCTAAAGGTGCAATAGTATCATGTTTAGGACATGCATACCATGCATTAGAAACCATGTTTAAGTTCTTTATTTCAGCATCTCTGTTGTATTCATGTCATTTTTTAAGCCATGCTCACAGTTCATCATTATAACAAAGTAATAAAGACTGTTGCATTCTCATAAGTACTACATTTAGAAACCATGTTTTAGGTATCCATGTGAGCATTAGATATCATGTTCTCTAGGACTCTGCGTTCAGCATGTTTGTTTCAAGTTATACTCTGTCAAACACCTAGTCATTACGTATTAAATCTAGGAACCTCGGTAAAATCGTGTTAAATGGTTTAAACGTTTTTTTCTGCAAATGCATTATCCTTCAAGTCCTTAAAATCAGTGTTAAATCTGTATTTCACTCGTTGTTTTAACAAATAATCAGTATATACGGACGCCTAGGCAAGCCTTAGGTCTAATATTCATCAAAACCAAAATTGGTCGTTCTACGTCTTGCTTGTATTAAAAGTGATCTTTAGTCTCTTATAAAATCTTTAGAACTTTGCTGTTTGTCACTGTTTTCACTCCTGCTTTGCCTAAAAATAAATGGATTTTCCAAACGATTATCCTTTCTACAAAATCATTCTGTTTGAATCCTTTCTCTATTTTTTAAAAACTACTGGTTTCTGAAATAGCTTACTCATTCTGCTTTCATTAAAGTTTTCCTTAAACTACTGGCTTCTACTCTGCTTTGAACTGCTGAATCTTTTAAAGTCACTTCCCTTTTTTGATCCTTCTGTTATTTTAAAATCATGCTTTACTGATTTCTCTAAAGCTCCCCGTTTACTTTTACTAGGGACTTCATTAAACTGCTGTGCAATTTTTATGTCCTGCTCCTGTCTTTAAATTACTTGAATTTTTTAACATCAATCATTCTCCTCTTAAACTACTCTGTTTCAAGTGAATTTCCTACTTTTTTACTGAGTTTTCGAAATCGTTTCTTTTTGCTAAAACCTGCTGAAACCTACTGTTTTCCAACTCGGAATTCCTGTTTTAAATCCTGATTTTGAGAGTTTGATTGTGTTTGAGACGTGCTATTTATGTGTTTACCTGGTGAGGGGTCTGTGAGCCTCTTAGCTGCCCATTATGTGATACTTGTAGTCCTAATTGTTTTGTATGTCGCTTTGAATTTCATCCTTTAAACCTAGGGGTTTGGCCTAGTGCTCACCTTGTAGGATTTAGTAGTCCTAAATACCCTCCAGGACTTATAGAATGGGACGGGTAATAGCACGCAATAAGCTTTGTGACCGACACACGCGTTTTAAATACCTTAACGGGGTGGGAAGGGTAGAATATGGATATGATGACCGGTGCGCTAATACCACGTGTAGCCCCTCTTCGAGGCGTGACATACCGGGTATTGNTACGTGAGCCTTGCTTGTCATTTGTTTACTGTCCAAATTCACAAAACTACTTGGCTGGGACCCACAGCGGTGGATCTTGAGGGGTGCCTAATACCTTCCCTTGGGATAATTTCAAGCCCTTACCCAATCTCTGGTAATGCAAACTAGTTTATGAGTTAATTATTCTAGGTGCCCTAACGCACCATAAAATCGTTAGGTGGCGACTCTTTCTTAAACCTTTTCCTTTAAGGAGTTGTCCAGAATGTCATGAAACCCGATCTCCGCAAGGAAAAAGGGGGGCGCGACAGCATGGCGACTCTGCTAGGGACTTTCCCTAAGCTTGTACCATTACAAGTTACTTTGTGAATTTGAACCTTTAATTTTTATTTAAATGCTTACACCTTCTCCTATTCTCCGTTATATGCTGTTAACTGTTTAATTTTTCAAGTATTTATTTCACTTGAACGAAACTGACATATCTTCATGTTTTCTTTGTAACCGCTTTCCATTGTAACTGTTGTGTTTCCTTTCTTTACCGCTTTCCTCAACGTGAAAATACTTGGCTATTTGTTTAAATGTTATTTATTGCATATCATGCTCCGCATTCATATTCCAGTTGTGCCAAACGAAAATCCTATAGTAACACTTACAATGAGTGGTTGCGCTATTCCAATATTACTACCCCTAAATTCGGAAAGGCGTATTTGCGGTAAAACTAGTCGATCAGCGGTGCAGTCGACAGTTCCGTGCCTTCCCCCTTGAGTTGTCCGCTCAAGGGTACCGGTCTAAAACCCCATAGAAACCTTACTCTATTGTAATGTTGCATGCATCATGGTCAAACCTAGCCAGGCTAATGTGTTGTCCGCACAATAGCCTTTAAGATAGCCTTGTCCAAAGTCCATTGGGTTTCCCTGGAACCCAAACAGAGGCCATCACGTTCTGTGCATTTATTTGGGGAACTAAATGTCATGCTAATTATTGATGTTAAATAGTCGAGTCTGGTGGGGTAAGGGTCTAACCCTCTTTGTTTTGCAAAAATGAGGCACGAAATCCCCAGATTCGGCATGGTCGCCAATATTCACCCCAAATTGTTAAACTGGTGGGAGGATCTTCACTCCAGCGACAAAACACTCGTCAGGAAACACTTGGGCAACCTGCCATCTCTTTTGGATATTCATCCTAACAAAATGATGATAGAGGCTTCTACCTTATTCTGGGATTGCGATCAGTCGGTATTCCGCTTCGGAAATAATGAAATGACACCGCTGCTGGAAGAAATAGGAGGTTTGGCCGATTTGGACGGTTTGGCTTGGGAATCTCCAGGGTTGTTGATGCCTGAGAATCGCACAGGCCGGGGTTTTCTCAAAATGTTGGGACTGAAGAAAAATCCGGACATGGTATGTTTAAAGGATTCGTACATCCCTTTTGATTACTTGTACGAAAGGTTCGGTCATAGCAAATCATACCGCACTTATCAGGATGAGTTCGCCCTCACTTCTCTAGGGCACATCCATCGCCGAGGGTTTGCTTTCATGACTTGTTTTCTGGGTTTAATGGTGTTCCCGACAAAGAAGGAGAGGATTCACACTAGGTTGGCCATGGTCACTAAGACTTTAATGGAGGGGATCAACGGACAGGACTTCAGCATTGTGTCTATGATCATTGCAGACATATACCGAGCCTTAGAAAAGTGTCAACGGGGAGCAAGACACTTCGAAGGTTGCAACTGACTGCTTCAACTTTGGCTCACTAAACACCTGCAAAGGGGTGACTACCGACAAGACATCCATCGAAGAATCTAGGATGACCATATCGCTTTCCACCTCCCAAAGCGAATGAACTATATTCCAAACATGTTCGCTCAGCCGGAAAATGACGAGGGATGGGTTGAGTTACTGGAAATTTGACCGAGGACCAGATTCAGTGGATGTTTGAATGGTTCCCAACGGATGAATTTATCATCCGATCCCGAGACGCTTCATTTCTGATATTGATTTGTCTGAGGGAAACGTACCCTTACGTCCCCCTCCGAGTTATGAGGCAAGCAGGGAGGAGGCAGGTTATACCTAGGGTTGAGAAGATGAGACATCTTCGAGCAGACTTCCAGGATGACGACAGCCCTCACAAGTGCCAAGCCCAATATTTGTTGCACTACAAGATTGTACTTGAAAAAGACACCATCGAGCCAGACAGGTATCATGCCGGTTGTACTCCTTTCTATGTAAGCTGATTAGAAGAAGATATGGAGGGCCAATTCTAGCCAGGATTCACTCAGAGTCACCGGGTCATAGATGAGAAGGCTGAAGCGCAAGTTAAATTCAACAGTCTACGCAATAGACTCCATGAATGTGAAGATAATCATCACTAGATACACGAGTCCAGTAGAAAGCTGATTGAAAAATGGAAGGATATGGCTATCAGCTCCAATAAGAGGCTAGGGTACTTGGAGCGAGGTATAGTCGAGATGGAGGAAAAGTTCATCAAGAGGATCGAGGACTGCAAAAAGGCTGAAGAATCCGAAGGAGGATATCTAGCTAGGACCTACTTGCTGCTGGGACTCCACGAGTTGGGAAAGCTGATCAAAGGGAGCAGGAATGTTGAATCTGGGGAAGGTCCTTCTGGGACCCAGTAGATATGGGTGTCTTTTATTTTGTCTCCTTTGATGTAATAAGGCCATTGGCCATTAGTAACTTTTATTTTTTTTCCGCATATTTAGAGTCGTTTCTATCATCAATAAAATGAGGCATTTAGCATTTCAAGTTCTCCAAATTAATTTGTCGCTAGGCCTACCTCGGGCACAAAGAGGTTCCCCAACTTAGGATGCGTTTTACATTTTCGCGTTACGTGTTTAAATTACCGCAATATATTTATAATCCTCACTGACTTTGTTACCTTTTTGTTTTTCCTTTATTTATTATTCCCCTCCCCAAAGGTTAGTTCTTGCATTCTGGCATCATCAGTCTATTGCACAAGATCCAAGGGACCTCCTCCTAGTCCTCCCAGGGGCAAAGACAAAGGCAAAAGTAAGATGGAAGAATCCAGCGGCGCCAGACAAGAGAATAGGGTTGAACGGGTAGAGGCCTCTGACGGCCGGGGTATTCAGGTTTTGCATGAGAACATGTCACCATTGGAACAAAAGTTGCTGAAATTTCAAGAAGAGCTTGATCAGGTCTGGAATCTGGCCAATCTGTCCTTTTCCCTCAATGTCCCTGACGTCACCCCTACACCTCCACAAAATATCCCAAAACAGACAAATCACCCTCACGCAACTCCCCCAAAGAGCCAAACCCTCTTAGCACAGTGCAACAATTGCCACAACACTCCGCCTCCACCCCCGGGACCTCAGACTCACACAAAATATCATCTCTTTGCCTACAACAATCCCATCTACGTGGAGACTGTGACTCACTCCAACCCGCCTGTCACACATACGTCTGAGTTCGATGAGAAAGACCTGCTTATCAAGAATCTGGCGGAGGAACTTAGGAAGTTGACTAGCCGAGTCCAGGGTGTTGAAGGACTCAAGGGGATCGAAGGTCTGAACTATGAAGACCTCTGCGTACAGCCTGATGTCGAACTGCCCGAGGGGTACAAACCTCCAAAGTTCGAGATATTTGATGGCACTGATGATCCAAGGGTCCACCTGAGGACCTACTGTGACAAATTGGTTGGCGTAGGAAAAGACGAAAGGATCTGCATGAAGCTATTTATGAGGAGTTTGAAGGGAGACGCACTATCTTGGTATATCAGCCAAGACCCCAAGAAGTGGTCCAATTGGGTAGGTATGGCCACATACTTCATGGAACGATTTAGGTTCAACACGGAGAACGCACCAGATGTGTTCTATATTCAGAACTTGAGGAAGAAACCCACGGAAACCTTTCGCGAGTATGCTACTCGTTGGAGGTCGGAAGCTGCCAAAGTTAGGCCCGCCTTAGAGGAAACACAGATGAACAAATTCTGTGTTCGGGCTCAGGACCCGCAATACTATGAACGACTGATGATGGTTGAGGGTCAAAAGTTCTCCGACATTATCAAATTGGGAGAGCGGATTGAAGAAGGTATCAAGAATGGTATGGTTACTAACTTTGAAGCTTTGCAGGCCATTAATAAAGCTATGCAGTCCGGTGGTGTGTCCATAAAGAAGGATGTGGGAGCCGTGATGGTTGCACAACAAGCCAAATCCCGGCCTAAATACCAGGTCTATCCCGCACCTCCATTCACATATCAACCCGTTCCAAATTACCAAGCACCCTCACCTTCATACCAAACTCCGCCATCCACGTACCAAGCTCCACAACCTACATATCAACCCACTTTACCCAAATACTCCCAACCCGCTCCCGTCTACAACACCTATAACTCCTAGCCATCTCACTACCAGTCGCCCCCTACTCGTCAAAAATTCCCTAGGCCTCGCCCTAACTTTGATCGTCGCCTTCCAAAACAATACACCGCCATAGCCGAGCCCATTGACCAGCTGTATGAAAAGCTCAAAGTTAGTAACCATTACCTGCTGTCACCCCTGAGAACCCTTCTCAGTGGGTTAACCCGACCAAATCCCGTGCATACCATTCTGGCATGAAAGGACACACCATCGATGAATGCCTCTCTTTGAAGGATAAGATACATACCCTTATTGATAACAAGATTATTGTGGCCAAGGAATCTGATCCAAACGTCCGTAACAATCCTTTACCAGACCATAAGGGCGGAGGTATCCATATGATTGAGATAGAAGATGATTGGGATCCCGAGGGGTCAATCGGGTTGATCGCAGAAGGCGATGACCCGAAGAAACCTGCGGTTACTCTCAACCCGATCATAGTCCAGATTCAACCATCTGAGAATGCTGAGGTGAATATGTCTATCCCACTTGAGTTTGAAGCAGCACCGCCGGCAAAGGCAAAGGAACCAGTGCCAATTGAGGTTGATTTCATGTCTCCGGCAAATGCACTCGCACCCTTCGAGGTTGCAGTCTTGCCACCCAAAGCTCGTGTGCCATTTGAAGTAAGGATAGCCACGCCAATCCCAGCGGCGATGTCAACCACACCACCTTTCTACTCAAATGCTATCCCTTGGGATTATACAGGTGAGGCGAGAAGTAAAAGTAAAAGCAGGTCTGAAGAAGCCATCGCAGCACAGGGTATGACGAGAACTAGTAGAGTATATACCCCTGAGCATCTGGCCGAGTCAAGCAAGCAGGTTGCCAATCAGCTTCCCCTCATTGAGACAGGTTCAGATGATCTTTGGAGGAAAGTACATGCTAAAGAATATTCTATCATCGACCAACTGAACAAGACACCATCACAGATATCCATTCTCTCTCTGCTGCAGAACTCTGAGACGAACAGAAATGCTTTGCTAAAAGTGTTGAGTGAAGCCTATGTACCGAACAACATCACTAGCGGGGAAATGTCCAACATGGTAGGCCAAGTAATGGAAAGCCACAAAATCACTTTTCACGAAGATGAGTTGCCACCTGAGGGATTGGGACATAACAAGGCTTTGCACATCACCGTGCAATGTGAAGATTACTTCATAACCAGGATTCTCGTCGACGGAGGGTCCAGTCTTAACATATGTCCGCTGATAACACTCAAGAAGTTGGGTAAGGGACTACATGAGATAAAGGATGGAGCGATTAACGTGAAGGCCTTCGACGGTTCTCAAAGGTCTACCATTGGACAGATCAGTCTATGTCTGCAGATGGGACCGACTTGGTTCGAGGTGAACTTTCAGGTGATAGATGTGCCGACATCTTACAATCTACTGTTAGGACGACCCTGGATCCATGATGTTGGGGCTGTAGCGTCAACACTACATCAGGCGGTAAAATTCGAGTGGAACCATCAGGAGGTGATCATCCACGGCGACGGTAGTAACCCTATTTATAATCGCCAGACTATCCCTGTAATTGATGGAAAGAGAAAATTGGGTGGAGGAACTTATCACCATATCGAGCGCGTCAATGCTGTCGACAAGGACAAATGGTGGGATAGCAAGATCGAGAGTATCTTGAATTGGGGAGGATATGAGCCAGACAAAAGGCTTGGTAAGAACCTCCAAGGGATCACGAAACCCATCAAGCTCAAGAAACATGGTACCACTTTCGGCCTGGGGTATGAGTATACATGGGAAGAATACAAAAATTGGTCGCCCCCATGGCGCGATCACTATTACCCCTTGGAGCAGCCAATACCTCATTTGGAGCAGACCTTCCAGTAGGATGATATCATCTATGGGTCTGAGAAGAAGAAGCAATGGCGGCAATGAGGGATTTGTTTCTAGACGACGGGGACATGGATTGATGTGTTGTTCTCGAGGAGGAGGGGTAGGAAGACCCTTCCATACAGGCAGTGAGCGGAGAATCTCGTCTCAAGAACTGGTCCATCCGTACGACCAAAGCCCGCCGAGCCTCGGGGTAGCAAGGCTAATGAACAAGCACTATTTACTGTTTATTAAATGAATTTCTTTCCTTTTTTGCATTTTCAATTCCTGCAATAAGATCTTCAATGTTCAAAACAATTATTCGTTTTATCAAAGCATTTTCAATCTCCTTATGAGTCTCATATTTACTTGCTACTGTTTTCTCCCATTACTTTATCTATACAACATTACTATTACGTATCTTGATGAACCGATGACTGTGACGTGCAATGAGACAACGCAGCAAACGGACATTGATTCAGAGGAAGATGATATACCCGACGAGATTGTCAAGGACATTGAAAACTTCGAGAACAACCCTAAGTCCAACCTAGACGAGATCGAAATTATCAGTCTGGGGGATTCAGAGAACGTCAAAGAAACACGGATCATTATTCATTTTTCACCGTCAGAAAAGAAAGAGTATACAGAGTTTCTAAGGGAATATGAGGACATATTCGCCTGGTCGTATGATTACATGACTTGTCTAAGTACGTCCATTATGGCTCACAAACTGCCAACCAATCCAATGTGTCCACCGGTAAAGAAAAATCTCAGAAAGTTCAAACCCGACATGAGTTTGAAAATCAAAGAAGAAGTTACCAAGTAGATCAACGCCAAAGTTCTCCGAGTAGTTGAGTACCCCACATGGTTAGCTAACATTGTACCTGTGCCAAAGAAGGATGGGAAGGTTAGAGTCTCTGTCGACTATCGGGATCTCAACCGGGCCAGTCCGAAAGACGACTTTCCCTTGCCAAATATACACATTCTGATTGATAACTACGCTAAAAATGAGTTACAGTAATTCGTAGATTGCTTTGCTGGTTATCATCAAATTTGGATGGACGAAGAAGATGCTAAGAAAACGACGTTCATCACGCCATGGGGAGTATACTATTACAAGATGATGCCATTCGGCCTGAAGAATGTAGGGGCCACCTACATGAGGGCTATGACTACTATATTCCATGACATGATTCACAAAGAGATTGAGGTGTATGTTGACGACGTCATTATCAAATCAAAGAAAGCTGCTGATCACATGGAGGATTTGAGGAAGTTCTTCAACAGGTTAAGAAAACATAATATGAAACTAAACCCTGCGAAGTGTGCATTCGGAGTTCCTGCTAGGAAGTTACTAGGGTTCATTGTAAGCCGTCGGGGAATAGAATTGGATCCATCAAAAGTCAAGGCCATTCAGGAATTGCCACCGCCGAAGAACAAGAAGGATGTTATGAGTTTCCTGGGGAGACTTAATTACATCAGTCGATTCATAGCACAATCCACAATCATTTGTGAACCAATCTTCAAGATGCTAAAGAAGGATGCCGCAACCAAGTGGACCGAAGATTGTCAAAAGGCCTTCGACATAATCAAGGAGTACCTCTCAACACCACCAGTCCTGGTACCACCTGAGCCAGGCAGACCTCTGTTACTCTACCTTTCAGTGTTAGACGGAGCTTTTGGTTGCATTCTTGGGCAACATGATGAAACAGGAAGAAAGGAGCAAGCAATCTACTACCTCAGCAAGAAGTTCACTCCGTATGAGGCCCGATATTCTTTATTAGAGCGCACTTGATGTGCTTTGACTTGGGTCGCCCAGAAGCTAAGGCATTACTTCTGTGCCTACACCACATACCTCATATCCAGGATGAATCCACTAAAGTACATCTTTCAGAAGCCCATGCCAACTGGCAAGCTAGCCAAGTGGAAAATCCTGCTGAGCGAGTTCGACATTATTTACATAACTCAAAAGGCTGTCAAAGGACAGGCATTAGCATATCATCTTGCTGAAAATCCTATGGATGGAGAATACGAACCATTGAAAACGTATTTTCCCGATGAAGAGGTATCATTCGTAGGAGAAGACATTGCAGAATCCTACAACGGTTGGAGGATGTTCTTTGATGGAGAAACAAATTTCAAAGGGGTTGGTATTGGGGCAGTCCTGATATCAAAAACTGGTCAGCATTATCCGGTATCTGCAAAACTCAGATTTCCCTGCACCAACAATATGGCTGAATATGAGGCATGCATCTTAGGGCTCCACATGGCCATCGACATGAACGCCCATGAGTTGTTAGTGATTGGTGACTCAAACTTACTGGTACACCAGGTACAAGGAGAATGGGGAACCAAGAATTCCAAAATATTGCCATATCTACATCATGTACAGGAACTGAGAAAGTGATTCACAAAGGTAAAATTTTGGCATGTCCCCAGAATCCAGAATGAGTTCGCCGATACTTTGGCTACTCTGTCATCTATGATCCAGCATCCAGATAAGAATTTCATTGATCCTATTCAAGTGAAAATCTACAATCAGCCCGCTTACTGTTCCCATGTCGAAGAAGAAGTAGACGGAAATCCCTGGTTTCATGATATCAAGGAGTACTTGACAAAAAGAGAATACCCAAAGCTTGCAAATACCACTCAGAAACGCACACTTCGAAGATTATCCAATAATTTCTTTCACAGCAGAGGAATCCTGTATAGGAGGACTCCCGATTTGGGACTATTAAGGTGTGTTGACGCAAAGGAAGCATCAAAATTATTGGAGGAAATTCACGCAGGGACCTGCGGCCCACATATGAACGGGTTTGTTTTGGAAAAGAAGATACTTCGAGCCGGTTATTTCTGGATGACCATGGAAACGGACTGCATTCGGTATGTCCGAAAGTGCCACCGATGTCAGATACATGGGGATATGATAAAGGTACCTCCGAGTGAGCTTAATGCAACAAGTTCATCGTGGCCATTCGCCGCCTGGGGCATGGACGTTATTGGACCAATCGAGCCTTCCGCCTCTAACGGACACAGGTTCATTCTGGTTGCCATTGAGTACTTCACCAAATGGGTTGAAGCAGCATCCTACAAAGCAGTTACTAAGAAAGTCGTGGACTATTTTGTTCGCGACCGCATTGTTTGTCGGTTCGGAGTTCCAGAATCAGTCATCACCGATAATGGATCTAATCTCAATAGTGACTTGATGAATGTTGTGTGTGAAACATTCAAAATCAAACACAAGAACTCCACAGCTTACAAACCTCAGATGAATGGAGCTGTTGAGGCCGCCAACAAAAACATCAAGAAAATACTGAGAAAAATGATAGAGAAGCATAAGCAATGGCATGAGAAATTATCATTTGCTTTGTTGGGGTATCGCACCACAGTGTGCACGTCAACTGGGGAAACTCCTTACATGTTGGTTTACGGTACAGAGGCTGTTATTCCTGCCGAGGTTGAGATTCCATCTCTGAGAATCATACAAGAAGCTAAGCTCAGCGACACAGAATGAGTAAGGAGCCGTTATGAACAACTAGCCCTCATAGACGGAAAGAGAATGAACGTAGTCTGTCATTGCCAAGTGCCGCACAAGCAACTGCCAGAAGTATTCACCCATCAAACCGAGGCAGAATTTTGAGGAGGACCCTCAAAATTCCATGGCAGGAAAAGTTGCAATGTCCCGAACCGCGTCACAATCGTCGGTTCACCTAGAAATATTTTAAATTATATGCTTATATTATATTTTTTCAAAATCATGCATACCTATTTTGGAACATCTTGTTTAGTAAACTCTACCCCAATGATATATCATGATCAAGCAAGCAAGCCAAGTAAAGCCAGCGGGAATGCGAACTGACATTTTCCCCCTTTACAGAACTCACGATTTTTCTTTGGATGCTGGCACAAAGACGACAAAAGCCCTAAACATATTATTATCCCCCGCAGGACATATATCTCTCAAAGACACGCTCTCAAACTCGTCGCACATGCCGACGCTTATTACCATCGCAAAACAACGGTTCATTCGCAACAATCATATCACCGTAGTTCATCACCAGCTAAGGACTCTTACTATCATTTTACTCCCTGTATAAGGCTACTATTTTGCCTTCCGAGGTTCTACGCTACCTCCCTCTGCATTTTATTTCCTGCATTGCATAAGGCTATTATTCTGCCTTCCGAGGTTCTACGCTACCTCCCTTTGCATTTTATTCCCTGCATTGCATAAGGCTATTGTTATGCCTTCCGAGGTTCTACGCTACCTCCCTTTGCATTTTATTCCCTGCATTGCATAAGGCTACCATTCTGCCTTCCGAGGTTCCATGCTACCTCTCATTTACTTTTCAAAGCAACCACTTTTCAGGCCGTTACTTACTTTTGCTTCCTTTCGGGCTAAGCTCTGACCTTTCTAATTTCGCAAGACTAAGCTCTATCTTGTTAGCATCATGCTACCGCATATTTCATGGGCTGAAATAACGCCAACTTGTCCAAGGGCGTCATCGTTCAGAGGCACCATCTTCATGGCCCGAGAACATCATTTCATGGCCTGAGGATCTCTTTTATTCAACCTGCATATCATTATTAAAAGGCATCATGGTTCAGAGGCACCATCCGTATGGCCCGAGAACATTATTTCATAGCCTGCGAATCCTGCACCAAGCGATTCATGGCCTAGTACATCATGGTACAAGGACATCATCCTCAACTGTCCAAAGACATCATTCATAGTCCAACGGGAACTTTCATCATGTTTACATTATGCATGATATATGCTTGTTATTTACTTGCAGGTAATCCGGTCAGGACAGCCAGCCAAGTAGGAGCGGACCGCTCCAGTTCTCCGATACAACCCCGTAAGACCTTTCTACTTTTACCTTACCTCGCACCTTGCGTCCGTTCTTGCAAAACGTCACCAGTATATTTCGCCGATGATTCCGGAACTACATACGGCCTTATTCCTGTAAAACCAGGGATATGTAGGCAGCTCAGAAGCCAGGGTACGACCTAATTCTATCCCATAGTTTCATTTCGGTCAAAATTGGACATCATATCTTTACCCGACAACTCTTTCATCCTTCCTGGGTAAAGAGGGGCAGCTGTTGATACCCAATTTTTCCTCAAATTATTTTCAAACTTGCATACCAGCTTTCAAAATTACTCTTTATAATAATGAGTATTTTCCCCTATTTTTCCATATTTTTATTAAACTATTTTCCTGTTTATTTAATATTTCATACTTAAATAATTCATAAATTATGCCATAAACAATTTCAAAATATTTCCCAGCTCAGTACGTTATTTATAATCATTTCTATCCAGTAAAATTCAATTATTTCACAAATTAGCCAATTGGGTCTCATTTAATTTTAATTACATCAATTTTATAATTATGACCCAATTGGACATTTTGTATTGTTTTAATTCGAAATTTATGCATTTTTACACTTGATATTAGTTAATTACTGTAATTTTGCCCATTTTAAACTTAATTTCATTTTTATACAATTATTAGCTATTTTAACTAATTTATTATCTATTTTTAGGGGGTATTTAATATCTAGCCACATTTATTTAAAACCTAGCCAAATTATAACCCAATTATACCCAACCCCACCTGATCTCTAACCCAAATTCACCCCCCAGTCCAATCCTAAAACTAACCCGGCCCAACCCCTAATTTAATCTAGGCCGTTGACCAAATGAGATAAACGACCCAGATCCATCCTTGCCCAAATTAACTCAAACGACCCCCCCCCCCCCCCAAACCCCTCATTTTCCAACACTCATCTGTCTCTCTACCTCCTCGTCTCTCTCTCTCTCTCTGATTCTCTCTAGAACCTTCCCTGTTCCCCCATCTCTGATGAAGCTCCGTCTTTCTCCGGCCATCTCCGACCACCATCCTTTCGACCATCAGCCTCCATGATGCCTCCTCTCTCCGGTTCACTTCATCTCTGAAGCCTCCAATGGTCTCGACCATGCCAACTAGCTACTGGGGTTCCTGCTTGGGTTGTTTCCGGCCTCTCCGATGGGGTTTTGACACGACCATGCCATAACCACCACGATATCTGAGTTTCACGGCAGGTTCTCCGATTATCTCTGGTTTCTTATGAAACCCTAATTTTTTTCCTAAACCTCTTAAATCTCTGGATTTTTAACGATTCTAACCTGTTTCTTTATGTTTTACTTTATTCTCAACTAAATCTTTAAGATTCAACAGTTTTAAGACGTTTTAGCTTCCTTTTAACATTAGGGTTTCTCAGAACCTCTTCTATGCTGGTTTTAACTGAGTTTCTCTTCGCTCTTAAGTCTATTCTTTGCATATCTCCACTGATTCTATGTTCTTACTGCTTTTTAACTTGCCTATGTTAAAAAGCCCTAATATTTAAGATCTTCTTTATATTAGTTCTTCGTGTTAGCCTAACTAATTGATTCTTGCTAAGTTTCTGTGATTATCATGCTTCGAATGGGTTATTGCTGAGTTTTTAGCCTACTTGTATCACCTCTGTGTGATTATATTCATATGGGTTTGTTCATCTCTTGCCTCTTTTTGTCAATGTTGCTGACCTTGCATGTTTGCTACGACTGTTTGCCTTCCTTATTTATATGTTGAAGTATGGTATCATAATTCCATCTTGACTGATTCTGATTTCCTTATTTGATGGTTGAAAGATTTCTTTAAAACCCTAGAATGCTGCTCGACTGTTTAAATTAATTGATTTTACTGAATCACTCCTTAATTGGAGTTTTTGAATTTAGTCCTTATTGAATGCTCTATGCTTAATAAACCCTGATTCTTTCCTTGTTGAGTCTTGACTGATTTTACTTTGCCTTATGTAACTATGTGTTTTACCGTTTGAATTTGAATCCCTTGACTTAAGGGAGTGATTGTCTTGATTTCTTGGCTCCGAGCCCCCTGTTACTTAACAGACCTTGATCATTTCCTTACTTAGTATGGTGCTGACTTTATTTACCTTATATGGCTATGCGTTTTACCATTTGAGTTTTAAATCCCTTGACTTAAGGGAACCGTGTCTTAATTTTGAACACTAATTTGATTCTGCCTTCTCTTATTACCATGCATTTATGATTCTTACCTTATTTCATCACATATTTCAACTATATATACTCTACTCTCTCATTAGCACACACAGAGACACAGACTCGGATTTGTGTTAAAAATCACTCTTTCTCACAAAAAGCTCTCTGCTCTACTACTTTTTTTTTTGCTCTTGGTTACTGCTAGCCGGCTATAAGCCAAGGCTAACCATAGTGCTCTTTTTGTCTTACTCTTTCATTTCTTCTTACTCTTTCTCACTGGTATGTTCTGATTAAGATTCAAGCTCCAAACCAATGTGTTTCTTATTGGTTCAGTTTGTTATATTCCTGATCTTCTTCTATTTGTGTTTCTGATGTTCAACATGCAATTAATCTCTTAGTTTATCTATCATTACTTTCCATCCTTAGGATTTACATGCTCTGATTGAATCAGTAATGCTTATATGTTGTTGTCTATTCCTAGTATGCATCTATTAGGCCAGTATCCTAAAAATTGTGTAATGCTTAATATTGAATCCTGTTGTTTCCTGATTCCCTAAAGCCCTCTCTTAGTTCTGCAACTATGTTTAAATCAAGTATTTCTTGAATCTGTGATCATCATCTACATTAATTGCAAGAACCTCTGCCTATTATGTGAATTATTTGTTCCCAACTCCCCTTTGTCCTCGTGTGAAGGCTGCCCCTTTGTGTATTGTTGAAATTGTTTGACTAGTCTGTTACTTCTCTGATCTTACTGCTGTTTTCAAAAGCTATTTTTTTCAAAATAACTCTTGAGTTGTAGAGTTTTTCCAACTGAACTCTTTTCAAACATTGTCTCTTTCAAACTCTTCTTTTCTTCTCGCACTTCACACTATTCCTAGAAACTTAAGTTCCACCCCCTCAATGTGAGCATTACTTAGGGAACCTCTTGAGTTCCCTATGAACTTTGACGCACTGAGATTGGTGATTCCACACTGTACATACTCAACTTTGGCAAATATGTCTGGGTGCTGGTATTGGCCAGGGACCCACGAGGTTCTTAGGGAGCTTTGCCGCACCCGGACCATGAAAGGTTGTGAAACTCGAAAGGATTGAGGTTGGGAGATATGGGCCTGATTGAAGGCTCCCTATAGAATTAACTTCTTATTTTCCTTTAGTGATGTAATTCATTATCCTTGGCTTGTAATAATTTGTAAACGAATAATTGGGCTGGATAGTGGATATGGGAGGGGATTATGCATGCTTAGATAGGTACGGGTAGAAATCATGACTATAGGATTTATTTACCTAAATGTGCAATCGTATCATGTTTAGCACATGTATACCATGCATTAGAAACCATGTTTAAGTTCTTTATTTCAGCATCTCTGTTATTTTCATGTCATTATTTTAAGCTCTGCTCACAGTTCATCACTATAACAAAGTAATAAAGACCGCTGCATTCTCATAAGTACTACATTTAGAAACCATGTTTTAGGCATCCATGTGAGCATTAGACATCATGTTCTCTAGGACTCTGCGTTCAACATGTTTGTTTCAAGTTATACTCTGTCAAACACCTAGTCATTACGTATTAAATCTAGGAACCTTGCTAAAATCGTGTTAAATGGTTTAAATGTTTTTTTCTGCAAATGCATTATCCTTCATGTCCTTAAAATCAGTGTTAAATCTGTATTTCACTCTTTTTGTTTTAACAAATAATTAGTATATACGCACGCCTAGGCAAGCCTTAGGTATTATATTCATCAAAACCAAAATTGGTCGTTCTACGTCTTGCTTGTATTAAAAGTGATCTTTAGTCTCTTATAAAATCTTTAGAACTTTGTTGTTTGTCACTGTTTTCACTCCTGCTTTGCCTAACAATTAATGGATTTTCCAAACGATTATCCTTTCCACAAAATCATTCTGTTTGAATCCTTGCTCTATTTTTTAAAAACTACTGGTTTCTGAAATAGCTTACTCATTCTCCTTTCATTAAAGTTTTCCTTAAACTACTGGCTTCTACTCTGCTTTGAACTGCTGAATCTTTTAAAGTCACTTTCCCTTTTTGATCCTTCTTTTATTTTAAAATCATGCTTTACTGATATCTCTAAAGCTTCCCGTTTACTTTTACTAGGGACTTCATTAAACTGTTGTGCACTTTTTAAGTCCTTCTCCTGTCTTTAAATTACTGTAATTTTTCAACATCAATCATTCTCTTCTTAAACTACTCTGTTTCAAGTGAATTTCCTGCTTTGTTACTGAGTTTTCGAAATCGTTCCTTTTTGCGAAAACCTGCTGAAACCTACTATTTTCCAACTCGGAATTCCTGTTTTAAATCCTGATTTTGAGACTTTGATTGTGTTTGAGACGTGCTATTTATGTGTTTACCTGTGGAGGGGTTTGTGAGCTTCTTAGCTGCCCATTATGTGATACTTGTAGTCCTAATTGTTTTGTATGTCGCTTAGAATTTCATCCTTTAAACCTAGAGGTTCGGCCTAGTGCTCACCTTGTAGGATTTAGTAGTCCTAAATACCCTCCAGGACTTATAGAATGGAATGGGTAATAGCACGCAATAAGCTTCGTGACCGACACACGCGTTTTAAATACCTTAACGGGGTGGGAAGGGTAGAATATGGATATGATGACCGGTGCGCTAATACCACGTGTAGCCCCTCTTCGAGGCGTGACATACCGGGTATTGCATTGATGTGATCCATATTGATTTAAGACATAGGACATTTTCATTCAAACCATTTTACTTTGCTATTCTTTAAATTTCTTTTAATAATTTCAGTATTTACTTGAAACCCCCTCCTACGTGAGCCTTGCTTGTCATTTGTTTACTGTCCAAATTCACAAAACTAATTGGCTGGGACCCAAAGTGGTGGATCTTGAGGGGTGCCTAATACCTTCCTCTTGGGATAATTTCAAGCTTTTACCCAATCTCTGGTAATGCAAACTAGTTTATGAGTTAATTATTCTAGGTGCCCTAACGCACCATAAAATCGTTAGGTGGTGACTCTTTCTTAAACCTTTTCCTTTAAGGAATTGTCCAGAATGTCATGAAACCCGATCTCCGCAAGGAAAAAGGGGGGCGCGATAGACACCCCCATAGCCACAGCTACTAAATTGGATGTGGATGAACCTGGTTCATCTGTTGATCAGAAGGTATACAGAGGAATGATTGGGTCTCTACTATATCTCACTGCCAGCAGACCAGATATTGTGTTCAGCGTGGGACTATGTTCTAGGTTTCAGGCAAATCCAAAAGAGTCCCACCTCACTGCAGTGAAGAGAATTTTGAGATATTTGAAATGCGCCACTGATTTGTGCCTTTGGTATCCTAAAGGTAGTAATTTTGACCTTGTAAGATATGTTGATGCTGATTATGCAAGTTTCCTGTATATAGGAAAAGTACTTCAGGCATGGTTCACTTCTTGGGCTCTTGCCTTGCGTCTTAGGCCACCAAGAAACAAAATTCAGTGGCTCTATCTAATGCTGAGGCTGAATATGTGGTTGCAGCCTCTTGCTGTGCTCAATTGCTGTGGATTAAGAAACAACTCATGGACTTTGGTATAGATGTGGGATGCATTCCTATTTTCTGTGATAACACTAGTGCAATTAGTATGACGAAGAACCTGGTTCATCATAAGAGAACTAAGCACATAGATGTTAGACACCACTTCCTTAGGGACAACTATGAAAAGGGAATGATCTCAATTGAATTTTGTGCTACTGGTAAGAAAATTGAAGATATCTTCACCAAAGCACTAGGTAGGGAGCAGTTTCAGAGAAACAGGCTTGAATTAGGGATGATTAAGATCACCTAATTGGAAAAACAAAAATGAAAAAAAAAACTTTTGATTTTTTTTTTCTTGTTGGCTAGAAAATTCTAATTAGGTACTTAACCAGATTAATAATTGCTCAGCATCATGTCTTTATTGCCATACTTTTTTGCCATGTATTAATACGATTCCCTGGACACTAATGATGTTTATCTATCTTTGTAAATTGAGGCAATTTAAAGATTTCTAACAGGATGAACCTGGTTCATCCATGCTGATTCATCTGACTGACGAGGTACGTTCTCTTCTCCATATATTAATTCAATTGCAGTCATACATGAGCAAGATTCTTTCCATAATTGATTCAAATTCAAATACTTCATACTTACCCAAATTGAACCAGTTTCAATAAGTCCCATATTCACTTAAGTAGCCTAGTTTTAGGGGGAAATTAAATGTCTAATCAATGTCAGTCCTTCGGCGATTAGACTCCTACTTGAGTAAATACTCTGCAGTTGTAATCACCCTAGCCACATCTTATATAAGGGTCATCATTACTCTTTTCATCCTAAAGCAAACGTCGAACCAAGTTCAACTCATTCTACAAACCAAAACTGCTTACTCGTTTTTTCTTCCTAACAACACACAATCATGTCTTCACCACCACCTGCTTCTTCCTCTACCTCATCACCTAATCGTGATTATGATGGAGGAAATTCTGAGTCTGAATCTAACTCTCCATCTATATAAGTTCTCAATCACCACTGAATTCGTCAACCCCTGAAAAAACACCCATTCCTGAACCTACTCCAAACCCTACTCCTGCACCCAAGAATCGTCGTGTCAAAGTTCTTGCCCGGAAATCTGTTTCTTCTGGGACTATGGAAAAATTATTGGAGGATCTTATTGAAGCGGACAAAGGTTCTAAGACAGATTCGTCCAGTGAATCTTTTAAATCAGCCAACGAGGAAGACGCACCTGGTTCAACCAGCTCTGAGAAAGGTAATCCTGAAATTAATTCTAAAGCTGCTTCTGTTGATAAAAGATTCGTGTTGGTTTGGTCTATTATTGATGTTAAAGTGCCAAGTAGGCAGAGGGGTGGTAGAAAAGAAAGAATTTCTGAGAGAGAGGGAAAAGAAGTTGAGAGGGGATATGGGGGGGGGGGGATGGTACCACGCTGGTTATCTATGGTCCCATTCCTGAAAATGTTGGAGAAAACGTCATAGAGTTAGGGGGAAGTACGGTTGAGGAGGCTGCAACAGGTCTTGAAAGTTTGAAGAAAGGCACAGATGAACCTGGTTCATCTAGGGAGGAAACATTGGCTGAAAGGCTGAAGAAATTGGGGGAATCCTATAACCCCAAGAAAAAGAGGACTCAGAAGTCCAAGAAGGCAACTCACCCAGTTCCTTCAAAGAAGAGGAAAGTTTCTGAAGCTGCTGGTGGTTCTACTCCAAAGGTACGAGCTACTCGTAGCACAGTGAGAGATGAAGAAGAGAAATTGGAAAAGGCTCTACAAGAGAGCAAGAATAAGAGGGCAGCAAAAGGAAAAGCGAAAGTTGGAGAGCCTGTTGAGGCTGTTGTTATTGAAGAGGAGCACCTGGCTCCAGTTGTGGCTGAGACACCAAAACCCACAAAGGCTAAGACTTCTTCAAAGAAGTCAGCTAGAATGTCTGTCACACCCACACGATCTGTAAAGAGGACCAGGGCCAAGCCAAATAAAGTGAAAATTGTTGAGAAAGAGGATGATGCAGACTCGAGTGGAGAGGAGAAGAAGGAAATATGAGAGGTGACTGACAGAGTTACCATGTTTGGAAAAAGAACAATTCTGAAGGGTAAGCTGATGAAGGATCTAGATGAGCCTGGAATGCAGTATCTGCTGGGAACTCTAGAGGTGCAAGGCTGGAAGGACATGGTCCTTCGTATGGAAGGTAGGCTGGTGAGGACTGAGTTGGTAGAATTCATGGGGAATGCTATTGTCAAGGACGACAGGGTCACATCAATGGTCAAAGGAATTGAAGTTTCCTTTGATGCTAAAGAACTGGGTGTTATTCTAAACATACCAGCTGAGGGATACGAGGACTACACAAGGCAAAGATGGCCTTGTCTAGATGGGATGGCCTCAGCAATTAACATCACTAGGTTCTTCAGTGATAATGAGAAGGAGATTGAACCCAGGCCGGTCTACAAGAGTGAAATGAAGCCAGAACACAAGCTATTCTTCGAGTTAGTCATAAAGTTCCTACTGCCCAGACAAGAAAGAAGGCATATTGCCAACTATATGGATCTGACTTTGATGGAATGCTTGTACAGGGGAAAGCAAATCAATTGGCCAGCTTTCATCATCCAACTCTTGGACAGAGTTGTGAATGGAACCAAAGCACATGCAATCCCATATGGATTTATTCTGACAGTTGTGCTTGCACATTTTGGGGTTCATGCGAAGAAGGCTGAAATGGAAACTGCCAAGGATTATTTTGGGAAGGAAACTTTGTTGTCATGTGATTACATTGTCAATGTTCCTGCAGATGAACCTGGTTCATCTAGGAAGCAGCCAGTCAACAGCAAAGTAAGAACTCTGGTGCAGGAAAGCGAGATCAAGGATATGGAGATCCTTCGTTTGAAGTCTCGTGTGATTGAGGTTGAAGCTGAGCGGGATGCTCTCAGGGCTGAATTAGCAAAGGAGAAAGAAAAGAACGAGGGTGTTCTTAAGTAGATTCTTTCTCTCCTACAATCCAAGACCACGACCTCCTCTACACCTTCCTATCCTTAGGCTATCCAGAGCTTCCCCAGAACCTTTCAAGTGCCCAGTTCGGGACATGTTTCTGTCTTTTTAGACTTGTTTCTATTTTTTCTCTGTTTTTTGCTCATGGTTTGTTTGTTTTTGTTTTACTGTATGGTGGTTGATAATAGTTACTAATCAATGAATTTTGCTTCTAGTTATTGACTTATCTTAATTTCTTATTTAGCTTACATTTATTGGCTTCTTGTGTTGATTAATCATGCTTTGCACCTGCAGTTGCGTAAATGGCCATGAGTAATAATTAACAAATCTGGTAAGTGTATCATTTTGCAATCTTGCGATGATGCTAAAAGGGGGAAGATATGTGCTGATGTGTGCTGAATTTTTTTAAGTGATATTTATAACCTAATGAACCTGGTTTCTCAATGATTAATGCTTAAAATCGTACAAAGCGTTGGAAGTGTATATAGGATTAAGCACAGAATTTTTCATCATCAAAAAGGGGGAATTTGTTGACTCGTGTCACTACATAGTTTTGAAGATTGACAAAGGCTGACCAGTTGAACCAGGTCCATCAGAGCACACATCTTGGAATTGAATAGCTGGCACATGGACCGTATATGCATAGGATATATTTGTTACTGTGAAGTATCAATGAACCAAGAGATTATCTCCTAATGCGAAAAGGTTGCAAACTGATGAGAGAATAGAAGTTGCATTCAGCAAGGAAAGTAACAAAGGAAGGAAGTTGAGCTTAATTCGAATTCTTTCTCCCAGGAAGAGTTGAACCAGAATTGATCGACAAATTCAACTACTGACTCTATAAATACTCGAGGTATTTCTGCTAGAGAAAGAGACGCACAAGTAATGAAGTGAATCAAGATCTGAAAGCAAAATTCCCAGAGTTATTTTGCAAGCAGATTTAGTGTGCGACACAAAGGCTACAGTTCAGCTAGAAAAACCAGTTTCATCGTTGATGTATTAAGTCTAGTTGATTGTAGTAGGTGTTTCAATATTGTATCTTATCAACTTTCTTAGAAGAAAATTGTAATAGGTACACGTTGTTCAAGTTAGAGTTAACTTGAAGCTTGTAGAAATTAGCTAGAGGCTAGTTGACACAAAGGGATTAGAGTTAGTCCTAGGATTACAAAAGAGTTTATTTTGTAAGTCCGTTTGGCTCAGATTTTTTAGTGAAGATTTTGAGCAAATCCTATTGAGGAGTAGGTCGTGGTTTTTTCACCTTTTGAGCCAGGTGTTTTCCACGTAAAAATCTCTGTGTTTTTACTTTACTGCTTTTATTATTCCTTACCAGTAGAAGTTGGAACACAAAGAAGAACCAGGTTCTTCTTGTAAGACAGCACTCGAAAAATTGGGTACCACACTTTTAACCTATATTCTTGTGTGGTATTGACGTCTAAAACATCAAGAAGCTTTGCCGAATACCAACCGGTATTGAGACATTCCAATAGGTGTTTTTAAAGTTGTCCGATAAGCCCATAATGCATCATCAAGCTTCTTGGACCAATCCATCCAGTTAGCATTCACTGTTTTGGACAAAATACTCTTTATCTCCAGGTTGGAGACTTCCACTTGCCGCTAGCTTATGGATGATAGGGAGTCGTAATTTATGAGCAACACCATACTTGCTAAGTGAAGTGTCAAAATCATTGTTGCAAAAATGCAACCCCCGTCGCTTATGATAGCCCGCGGAGTACCAAACCTTGTGAAAATATGTTTCTTCAAGAATGCCAGCACACTTCTCGCATCATTGTTGGGTAGAGTAATAGCCTCAACCCATTTAGTCACGTACCGCGACCAAGATGTAGGTGTTTCCACAAGAGCTCACAAAAGGACCCATGAAGTCAATACCCACACATCAAAGATATCATTCTCCAAAATGGTAGTGAGAGGCATTTAATTCTTCTTCGAGATTCCACCAGCCAGTGGACATTTATTACATATTTTCACCACATCACTTGCATCCTTGTAAAGTGAAACATAGGACTTTGGTCGTTGTTATTGCTCCACCATGGTGACCACCATATGGCGAAGAATGACAAGCCCAAGAATTTCACCTTGTTCTTCTTCCGGTAAACATCTTCTTATCACCCCATCTGTACAAATCCGGAAAAGGTATGGTTCATCCCAATAATAATATTGACCATCCCGTTTGAGATTCTTTCTTTGGTTCGAAGAGAAATCATCGAGGATGATTCCACACACAAGGAAATTTGCTAGATCCGCAAACCATGGCACCTTCTTCATTGAAATAGACAAGAGTTTCTTATCAAGGAAAGGGCCATTGATTTCAAAGCCATCATGCGGCCTCCCCTCCTCCTCCAAATGAGACAAGTGGTCCACCACTTGATTTTCACTCCCTATTCTATCTTGAATGTCAATGTCAAACTCTTACAACGAAAGCAACCATCTCATAAACTGACCCTTGTAATCTATCTTTCTCATAATATAACGAATTGCCGCATGATCTGTGTGGACAATAGCTTTCGCACCCATCATGTACGGGTGGAACTTCTCAATTGCAAACACAATGTCATATAGCTCTTTCTATGTAACGGTATAGTTGACTTGGGCACCATTCATGGTCTTACTAGCATAGTGCACTGGATGAAAAATATTGTTGATGTGTTGCCCCAAAATAGCCCCAACAGCTACGTCACTAGCATCACACATGAGTTCCAAAGGGATACTCCAATTTTGAGCGGTGATGATGGGAGTGGTTGTCAACTTGAACTTTAGCAATTCAAATTCTCTTATGCAATCATCATTGATTTTAAACTTAGCTTCTTTCTCTAGAAGCTTGCACAACGGGTTCACCACCTTAGAGAAATCTTTGATGAAGCGTCGGAAAAACCCCGTGTGGCTTAAGAAACTCCGCACACCTTTCACAGAAGTGGAAGGTGGAAGTTCAGAAATCATCTCAATCTTTGCCTTGTCAACTTCAATTTCATTCTTTGAGATCTTGTGGCCAAGGACAATGCCTTCTTCGACCATGAAATGACACTTCTCCCGATTTAGCACCAAATTTGTTTCTTCGCATCTTGCCAACACTTTATCTAAATTTTCCAAACAATCATCAAAAGAATCCCTAACCACCGAGAATTCATCCATGAAAACTTCAAGGTAGTCCTCCACCATGTCCGTGAAGATAGCCATCATACACATTTAAAAGGCCGTCGGTGCATTACACAAACCAAAACGGCATCCGCTTGAAGGTGAAATTACCATAAGGACATGTAAAGGTTGTTTTCTCTTGATCCTCTGGAGCAATAAGGATTTTTTTGTAGGCCGAAGATCCATCTATAAAGCAATAAAAAGCACGGCCGGCCAACCTATCGAGCATTTGGTCAAGGAAGGGAAGTGGAAAATGATCCTTCCTTGTGACTTTGTTGAGCTTGCGATAGTCCATACACACTCTCCATCCAGTCACCGTTCTTGTAGGAATCAACTCATTCTTTTCATTGGTGACCACCTTCATGCCCCCCTTTTTTTGGAAACATTGAACTGGAGAAGTCCACGAACTAAAGGAAATGGGGTAGACAACCCCGACATCCTACCACTTGATAATCTCCATTTTGACTACTTATTGCATAGCCTCATTGAGTCTCCTTTGATGTTCAATAGATGGTTTGGCGTCTTCCTCCAAGTTGATTTTTTGCATGAAAAATGCGGGGCTTATTCCGATTCTACATGCACGTTAGTCAAACAAGAGGAAAGAATAACCGGTAAAGTAGAACAAGGGCCAAGAAATTCATACCGAAGATGTGGAGGAAATGACTTCAACTCCAAGGTAGGAGGCTCTTCAATAGTAGGCTTTTGTAGGAGGAATTTTCCTATTCTCAAGATCCAAGGATAGTTTCCGGGGTGCATAATTGTACGACCCCATTCCTTGCAAAGAGTTCACACATTCCATGAATCCATCTATCTCGTCATCATCAAAGTTGAGCAAGACGACCTCCAATATATCACCAACATTGATCGTGGCACTTGTGTCATCAACAATAACAACATTTACTAAGTCCACAAAAGAACACACCTCGTTGCTATTTGGTTGTCGCATGGATTTGCACACATGAAATACCACTTTTTCATCACCCACATGGAAAGTGAGTTCTCCGTCCTTCACATCACAAAAAGCCTTCCCCGTAGCAAGAAAAGGTCTTCCAAGAATAATCGGCACCTCATAATCCACTTCACAATCAAGAATGACAAATCCACCGGAAGAATGAATTTATCAACATGAACCAATACATCTTCAATCACTCCCAACGGTCTCTTCATTGTACAATAGGCCATTTGCAATCTCACAAAGGTGGGTCTTGGTTTCCCAATTCCCAAGGTCTTGAAAAAAAAATAGGGCATAAAATTGATACTTGCCCTAAGATCACAAAGAGCTTTAGTAAACTCGGCACTTCCAATTGTACAAGGAATTGTGAAAGTACCGGGATCTTCCAACTTAGGAGCCATTGAATGCACAATTGCACTCACTTGATGAGTGACTTTGATAGTTTCAAAATTCATTGACCGCTTCTTTGTCACTAAATCCTTCATAAACTTTGCATAACCGGACATTTGTTCCAAAGCTTCCACTAATGGCACATTGATTGAGAGATTTTTCATCATTTCAATGAACGTTTTTGAATTGATTCTCGCCATTTTTCTTGTCAAGCCTTTGAGTGTGTGGAGGTTGAAGCTTAGGCAATGGTGCCTTAGCCTTTTGCACTACCGATTCCAGTATGTCAATAATGTGATCCCTAGACGGGTTCAACTCCTCTTGAGTCTCTTCCACATTATCATCAATATCAATCCAAACTTCATCATTTGCTTGCACCACATTGTTCAGGACCTCTTCTTCTTGTACCACTTGCTCATCATCCACAAGTTGCCTTTGACTTGAGGTGGGTGCATTCCCACCTCTTCCACTTCTTGTAGTAACGGCCAGGGCATGCCCCGTGTTGTTCCCACCCTTTGGGTTTACCATCGTGACACTTGGTAGTTCCCCCTTAGGACGAGAATTTAGAGCTTGAGAGATTTTCCATATTTGGACTTCTAAGTTGCGGATCGATGTGTTGTGTGAGGCCAGTTGGGCATCCGAATCGACATTCCTTTCTATCATTTTCTTAAACATGTTCTCAATATGCCCCATTTCATTGTTGGAAGAGATAGGACCATGGGAATGATAAGGAGGCGGGTTGCTTGGTTGTTGATACATCAGGGGCCTTTGAAAATCCGACCCCCAATTGCCTTGATTATTTCTCCATCCGCCTTGATTATTAACCCCTCCTCCCTCCCCACCCCCACCCCCCAATTGCCTTGATTATTATTGTTATTCCAATTCCATTGATTGTTTCCAACACTATAATTTCCTTGATTGTTGTTGTTATTCCAATTTCCTTGATTATTTCCACTACTCCAATTTCCTTGGTGTTGAGAATTCCAAATGCCTTGATTGTTTTGAGGTCGCCATTGTTGTTGGCTTGGGCCTTGTAAGTTGTTGCATTGCCTTTAAAAGGTGTTCACATACTACACCTCCTCTTCTTGGTCATTGTAAGAATCATCTTGATCAAACCCACTATCTTCTTGCACAAAATTGTCCCCTCGATGTTGTACTTGTGGACCCTTGGTTCTCCTTATGTTCATCATTATGTTTACTCCCTCCATTGCATTGACTTGCCTAGAATTTTACACTTGTTGAAGTTGAGACTTTGCTAGTTGGTTCATGGTGGTAGTCAATTCGGATATGGATTGCCCATGGTCGTGCAACTCTTTGTGAAGGTGGATCCCGCTGGGATCACCTTGTGGAACATTAGCCCGAGATTTCCATGCCAATGATGTTTCCTCCATTTCATCTAAAATCTCACACGCCTCCGCATAAGGCGTATTCATGAAGTTTCCACCGGCAAGTTGATCACTACACATTGGTTTATTGTGTTGATACCACGATAGAAGGTTTGTTGAATCATGTTCTCCATCATATCGTTGTTGGGATATTCTTTAACCATGTTTTATATTGTTCCCATATTTCGTGTAGTGGTTCATTTGGCTCTTGCTTGAATGCCAAAATTTCATCCCGAAGTGTGGCCATGTGCACCGGAGAGAAGTACTTAGAAATAAACTTTTCCGCCAATTCATCCCAAGTGTTAATGGAATGGGTTGGCAAACGTTCCAACCATTCTAAAGCTTTCCCCCGTAGAGAGAAGGGAAAAATCCTTAGCCTCAAAGCATCCTTGGAGACATTTGTTTGTTTTCTCCCCCAACACGTGTCCACAAACCCCTCCAAATGTTTGTATGCATTTTGACTTGGAGCACCAGTGAAGAACCCTCGTTTCTCTAAAAAGGTGAGAATCACATAGGTTATTTGAAAGTTGCCCGCCCTCATATGGGGAGGGACTATTGCACTTGCATATCCTTCATTAGGTAACACCAGGTGTGTTGCCGCTCGTGGTGGAGTTAGAACGGGCACATTTTCATGAGGCACTCGGCCTCTTCTATTGGCTTGAGGTTCAAAAGGAACCTCATCCACTTGATCATCCTCAACATCCACATCCCCCAAAGAAATATTTCTGAGCTCATTATTTGACATGGTTGTACCTATGATTTCTCAAACAAGTTAGTAACACAGAAGGAAAAGAAGATATTCCAAAAACACACCCAAATATATAGGTAACAGCGTTTTTAACTCCCCAGCAACGGCGCCAAAAATTGATTGCGTTCAAAAGCACACCTCTAAAGAGGTATGAAACGATCGTTTGCAATTATAGTAACCCAACTAAGAGTCGTGGTCGAATCCACATGGTGCTAAGATGGGAGTTAAGGGTATATATTTTAATATGCATGATCGAATTATCTAGATATGCACTTCCACACAAAGGTTTGTTTTATATTTCTAATTTTACTCTAAAGATTGCAAAGTAAAGAAAGAAGACTAGAATAATTGTTTTTGAGGTTTTTCAAATTGATAAAAAGCCAAGGTATGTGACCATTACCTAGGTATTTACCTTATGGTATAAAGTCCTTAATGCTTGTTTTTTTTTACCGGGATATGTATTATAGCTATCAACTCTCAATTACCCACTCAATACCCACTAATTTTGGGTATTGTGACTTGTGTGTATGGTCAGAGTTGAAATTCAGGAGGTTCGGAGTTAAATTGAAAGGAAAATTCTCATTTTAGAAGCCTTAAGTTGAAAAAATTGAGTAAGAATGGAATTTTGAGTAAACAACCTCGGAATCAGGATCCGAAAGTTCCACCAGGTTCGTATGGTTATTTCGGACTTGGGCGTATGTCCGGATCGGGATTTGGATAACCCGAGCGTATTTCGGTGTATATTGTGTAGTCAGCATTTTTGAAGAAATTTCCTAAGTTTGGCTTGAAGCGCATTTCAATGATATTGATGTCTGTTTGGGATTCCGAGTCTAGGAATAGCTCCGTATGGTGATTCTGGAGTTGGGAGCGCGATCGGAAGTGAATTCGGATATCCGGAAGTCAATTTAAGGTCATTTGGCTAAAGATAGAAAACTGAAAGTTTTTGAAGAATTCGACCGGAAATGGAAATGTTGATATCTGGGTCGGAATGCGATTCCGGAAGTTGGAGCATGTCCAAAATGTCGAATATGACTTGTGTGCAAACTTTGGGATCAATCGGACGTGATTTGATAGGTTTCGGCATCGGATATGAAAGTTAGAAATTTCAAAGTTCATAAAGTTGAATTCTTGCGCGATTCGTGTTTTCAGCGTTGTTTGATGTGATTTTAGGCCTCGACTAAGTCCGTGATATGTTTCCAGACTTGTTGGTACGTTCGGACGAGGTCCCAAGGGGCTCGGGTGAGTTTCGGGGTGATTTCGGACCATTTCTAGGCCATTTTTAATTGCTGGTTTTTGGCTACAGCAGTATTCTACGTGATCGCGGGGAATTGGTCGCGATCGGGGTGAGTAAAATGTGAGAAACGGGCTAGTGAATCGCAATCGCGGAAAGCCTTTCGTGATCGCGTAGAGTAAATATTCTGCTGCACTGACTCTACTTCGGAGGCTCATATCTCACAATCTATAAGGAAATTTGAGATGGTATAACTAAAAGTTGTATCTCTTTGTGTCTAGTTTCTAGAAATTTAAACCATTCATGATTTGGATTTGTGTACAATGAGTTATGGCTGTTACACTACAGGGTGTCCGGGAAGATGAAGAAGAAAGTTGTGTTGCACATGGGCTCACTTTGCCAGATTATATCTAGAAATATATAAGGAACTGGAAGATGACCAAGACATGAAAGTTGTGTATCTTTGAGTCTAGTTTTCAGAACATGTAACCATTTGTCATTTGGAATTGTGTGCGAAAAATTATGACTATTCTACTGGAGGCTGTCCGGGCAGGCTGGGCAATTGTTCTCCGTGATCGCGAAGCTCTTTCAGCGATCGCGAAGAGAGAATTTTGGGCTGGAAAAATAGTTCTCCGCGATCGCGATGAGTAAATACCTGGGCAGAATGATATTTTAGCGGGTTTTTCTCATTTTTCTTCATTTCTTCATGACTATGGGCTGATTTTGAGAGCATTTCAAGGAATATTTCAACCAAGCTTCAGAGGTAAGATCATTCTACTTATTTCCAAGTTAAATAAAAGATTATATCATGGATTAGAACATGAAAATTAGGGAAAATTTGTGGAAAAATTAGTATTTAGAAGAAAACCTAGAAATTTGGAAATTTGGATTTTAGCCACGAATTTAGCATGAATAATTGAGTAAAATGTGTAATCGAATTAGTAAAGCTTCGGGTAGAGATTTTCTTCAAGAAATTTCGAGGTCCAGGCACGTGGGACCGAGGGCATTTTGGTCATTTCATTGAGCCGAGCTGAGGAACTTTGTAATTTGAATTGGTTATGATCTATTGAGTATATTTTCATTGAATTATCGTTACTTGGATAGTTTGGTAGCGTTGCACATCAATTTTTGTCGTCGTAGAGGCTTGGAAGTCGGTGATGAATCTTCGGAGCGAGGTGAGTCTCCTTTCTAACCTTGTAAGAGGGAATTGTCCCCTTAGGTGTTCTACATGCTACATGTAATTGTTTGTATGGGCTACGTATGTACCAAGTGACGAGAGTCCGTACGTAGCGGCTACTATTGTTATGTCCGGGTAGTTAGGCCCCACATCATGCCCTGTATACTTCTTGTAATGAATTATATGTATGTTATAATATCCTGTTGTGTGGTTTTGTTTCTCTGAGATTTATGGATTTTAAATTAATATGGAAGGAAATTGTTTTCACGGAAAAATATTATGAAATGTATTAATTTACGGGAAGGAATATGAAAGAAATTATTTATGGAAAGTATTATGAAAGGAAAAGAAATGACTTATAAGTTTTGTACACATGTAAGATATTATTGTTTTCCCCGAGCTTTCATTTACTTAAATAATTGGAAAGGATTGTGGTGAAATGAACTTTACATGCTGTGTGCGCATGTTTTCGCTTCGTAATTTACATCTCGTGAGCGATATGTAATTTCCTTCACTCTTATGGGAGCGGGCCATACGCCACGACGGATTTATAGTGCACTCTTGGTACGGGCCGGTCGATCCCCGGTAGTGCACATGGATTTAATTAAGAATGCACTCTTGGTACGGGCCGGTCGATCCCTGGCAGTGCATGGACGAAG
>ML286437.1:0-21437 GCA_005239495.1 Nicotiana undulata | reverse complement strand
GAATCGTTTTTGCGTACTTTTTAAAATTAGGGTTTTCTCTAAGCTTTCCTATACTGGTTTAAAATTATTTCTTCAGTATGATTGAACTTTCCCTTTGTATATCTACTGATTCTATGTTCTTAGACTTCTATGTTTGCTTCTTCATGTTGGCTTGACTACTCGATTCTTGCTAGAGTTGTTTTGGGATTATCATGCTTCGAATGATTCTTTAGTTTGTTTGTGGCATCTCTGGGTGATTATGTTCATATGTGTGTTTATCTATGGCCTCTTACTGTCAATATTGCTAAGCCTGCTTGTTGCTACGACTGTTTGCCTTCTTTATTTATATGATTGAAGTAGGGTTTAGTAATTCCCTTCTAACTGATGTTGATTTCCCTATTTTGATGAGTGCTACGCATTTGTTTAGATTGATTGACTTCAATAAATTATTCCTTGATTGGAATCTCTGAACTTGGTCTTAATTGTCTACCCTATTGCTTAGTAAACCAAATTCTTTCCTTAAATTGAGTCTTGACTGATCTTTTACCTTGCCTATATGTGTTACCGTTTGAATTTGAATCCCTTGATTTAAGGGAATGAATATATTGATTCTTTGGTTGATTAATTTCGAGTCCCCTGTTACTTAACAAACTTGGATTCCTTCCCTATTTAAACCTTTTACTGATTTTTATTTACCTTATGTGGTTGCATGTCTTTACTATTTCTGAGTTTGAATCCCATAATTCAAGGGAACTGTGTCATTTGTGATTATTACCTTATTTGATCACCCGTTTTCAACTATAAATACTCATGCTCTTTCATTAAACAAGAACGAACAATAACACTATTCTAAGATTCTCACACACACAGACTTGTGTCAAGAACTTACTCTCTCTTACAAAACTCTTTGCTCTACTACTGCTCTCTTTTGCTCTTGGTTACTGTTAGCCGGCTATAAGCCAAGGCTGATCATCGTGCTCATTTTGCTCTTTCATTCTGCTTACTCTTTCTCACTGGTATGTTCTAATTAACATTCAAGCTCCAAACCAATGTGTTTCTTATTGCTTCAGTTTATCATATTCCTAATTGTCTTCTACTTGTGCTTCTACTGTTCAACTTGCAATTAAGTTTCTTGTTTAGCTTTCAGTATTCACCGTGCTTCATCTCTTTAAGATTTACATGCTAATGCTTTTAGGATTGTTGATTATTCTTGATTTGTACCTGTTATGCATGTATCATGTTACTGTCTATTGTCATGTTTAAACTTGGTCATTTCTTGACTCCATGAACCCCTCTGATTTGTGCAACTATGTTTATAAAAGTTTTACTAAATCTATGCATCTCTTCCTGATTACTATGTGGCTTATCTGTCCCCTAAATCTCTTTGATTTGTGCAACTATGTTTAAACAAGTTTTGTTGTATCTATGCATCTTCTCTTGCCTATTATGTGACCTATTTGTCCCCAATCCCCATTGTCTTCGTATTGCTAGACTTGTTCTGATATGTTCTTCTCAGATACTACTACTGTTTTCAAAAGCTATTCTGTTAAAATAATCTTCAGTTTGTAAGCTCTTCCAACTGGATCCTGTCTTTCAAAAACTCTTTTTCTCTTTTAAATACACTCCTGGCACTTCTCACTACTCGTAGAAACTTAGGTTCTACCCCCTCAGTGTAAGCATTGCTTAGGGAATCTTGAGTTTCCTCTGAACTTTGACACACTGAGGCTGGTAATTCCATACTGCACGTGCTTCAAATTATGGCAACTATGTCTGGGTGCTGGTATTGGCCAGGGACCCACGAGGTTCTGAGGGAGCTTTGCCGCATCCGGACCATGAAAGGCTGTGAAACTCGAAAGGATTGAGGTTGGGAGATATGGGCCGGATTGAAGGCTCCCTATAGAATTAGCTTCTTATTTTCCTTTAAGTGATGTAATTTATTATTCTTGGTTTGTAATAATTTGTAAACGAATAATTGGGGCTGGATAGTGGATATGGGAGGGGGTTATGCATGTTTAGTATAGTAACGGGTAGAAATCATGACTATAGGATTTATTTCCCTATGTGTGCAATAGTATCCTGTTTAGGACATGCATATCACGCAATAGAAATCATGTTTAAGTTCTTTATTTCAGCATGTCTATTATGTTCCTGTCATTTTATATAAGCCATGTTCACAGTTAATAACTACAACAAGTGATATAATGTACGACTGATGCACCTTCATAAGCATTGCATGTAGAAAACCTTCCTATAGGATTTTTACTTATGTGCATTAGATATCCTGCTATTTAGGACCTCATGTTGGTTTTGAATTACAGTTGTTGAACACCTAATCAGCAGGCTTAACCTCGTTAAAATATGGTCAATTGGTTGAAACGATCTGCAAATATAGCATCACCTCTCTTAAAATTGGAATTGAAATATGCATGCTCACCTTTAAAAAAATAGGCAATGTATAAGAACGCCTATGCAAATTTTAGGCCTAATACATTATTAAAACCAAAACCTAATCGTGTTTCACTTAGCTGGTATTAGAACCAATCAGTCCCTTTTTTGAAATTCTTAAACTTTGATGCTTTTCATTCCTGTTTTATCTCTCTCTGAAGTTCACCTTATTTCCTAAAAACTCCTACTCTACTGTTTTCAAATGCTGATTCTGGAAATCATGCATTCATTTCCTCTTTAACTAAGTTATTAGATTACTGCTTTGAGTGTTTTCGAATTACTGGGTTTCAGAGGCAGTTTTCACTCTTTGCAAAAAATCATTCCGTTCAATCGAATGCCTGCTCTATATTTTTTAAGCTACTATTTCCTGAAAACATTTACTTACTCTCCTTTTACTAAAGTCTTCCTTAAACAACTGCCTCCTACTCTGCTTTAAACTACTGGATCTTCCAAAAGTCATTTTCCCCTTTGAATCACTTTGTCATTCTAAATCATGCTTTACTGAAATTTTCTAAAAGTTCTTCATTTGCTTTACTGAGGACTTCATTGAACTGCTGTGAATTTTTCTGTTACTTACTGGAATTTAAAGTCAATCACTCTTCTTTTCAAACTACTCTATTTCAAACTGAATGCCAGCTTCATTACTGAGTTCTCAAAAGGCGTTCCCTTTTCGAAACTGCTGAACTATACTGATTTCCAACTCAAAAACTCCTATTTTAAAATCCTGACTTGGAGACCTTGATTGTGTTTGAGACGTGCTATCTGTGTGTTTACTTGTGGAGGGATCTGTGAGCCCCGTATCTTCCCTTATGTGTTCCCCATATCTGTAGTCCTATTTGTTTAACATGTCGCTTTGAATTTAATCCTTTAAACCTAGGGGTTCAGCCTAGTACTCACCTTGTAGGATTAGTAGTCCTAAATACTCTCCAGGACTTATAGAATGGGACGGGTAATAGCATGCGATAAGCTTCGTGACCGACACACGCATTTTAAATACCTTAATGGGGCGGGAAGGGTAGAATATGAATATGATGACCGGTGCGCTAAGTCCACGTGTAGCCCCTCTTCGAGGTGTGACATACCGGGTATTGCATTGATGTGATCCATATTGATTTAAAACCTAGGACATTTTCATTCAAATAATTTTACTTTACTATTCTTTAAAGTTCTTTTGACAATTTCAGCCTTTACTTGAAACCCCTCTTACGTGACCCTTGCTTGTCATTTGTTTACTGTCCAAATTCACAAAATTACTTGGTTGGGACCCACAGTTGTGGATCTTGAGGGGTGCCTAACACCTTCCCCTTGGGATAACTTCAAGCCCTTACCCAATCTCTGGTAATGCAAACTAGTTTATGAGTTAATCATTCGAGGTGCCCTAACGCACCATAAAATTTTAGGTGGCGACTCTTCCTTAAACCTCTTCCTTTAAGGAGTTGTCCAAAATGTCATAAACCCAATATCTCCGTACCTAACCCGTGTGGAGGAAAAAGGGGGCGTGACACTTACTTGGCTTACTCAAATCTCACTATAAATCCCCGATAGAACTACACCCTATGCACATATATAACCAACGATCACAACTCCTCGAAACACCGAAAGGTAACTCATAGACCACTCTGAAACACGAATAAGATCAGTGACAATCAAATGGTACATCCCTCAACAATAGAAATTGGGGCCAACACTTCCGACTCGGTGTAGGACACACACCCATACTGGCCTACCAATAACTCTAAGTCAATTGTGGTCGCCCACAACAGGTAGATAACTCTCTGAAAGTTCATAATGAATGAATCATGACATATACTAACACCTGACTAGCTTTGCTCGCATCTTCGTAGTTCACAACTACAAAAATAATCAGTTCATGAAAACTCCCAGTCTCAAAATCCACGAGGGACACCAATTACCATATTTGATCCCAATTCCACCACTCAAATATATAACACACCCTTAATACTTTATTATTCCACGAGGGATACCCCCATAATTCCTCTGTGTCACCAAGAAACCTTGAATATCAGCAGTCGATCAAACAAGAGAGCGTTGTAACACCAATGAAGCATCCTTATTCAAACATATTGCCTTAAACACATTGTCCTTTATGAATGTATACTCTCATCCAGTCGCCCAATAGTGGTATCCTTTACTTAATCATCTACAACTGCCAGTTCTGACCTTACTTCCAGAACTGAACCGTGACCTCACATATGCCACTCTCCACTATGCACAAAATACCACATACGCCATTCAATCCTATGGTAAATATGAAAACTTCATGGTCCCTTACTAGCCACAAACAACCACGTACCCAACTAGCCAAGAACTTTCCATTTGATCCCATCCAGAAGCAAAATCACTATACATCACATGACCCTCACGCCCAGTAGAAAGATACATCTCCAACCGTGGTAGAAACCATTAAGAACTCCCGAATCACACTTGTACAACACCAAACCGCCAGGACTGAATCCTTCTAGCTCAACCCAGCTACGCATGCCACCAAATTCCAAGAGAATTTCTAAGAAACACCTTCAACAACTCATTACCTCATTAGCACCCAAAGAACTAACCATATCCCTTATCATGCCGATCCGACCCACTACCAAGTTGTCCTATTTATCCAAGTTCCTTCTGACTAACCTTCGAATTGATACTTCTTCTTGTCATAATACTGCAACTCTCAATCCAGACTCACCGTACGAATCCCGATCATAAAATATACTGTCTAATGCTCATAAGCCTCTAAGTACTCCCTCAAATGTCCCCAACAACACCACATTAGAACTACTTACCCTGAAGAGACTTCCTGCGAATTTAAAGTCATTACCTTCACTTTCCTGATACTTATGGATTGAATCCATGATAATGTAAATACACCACAAGCCTTGACACCTTCCCCGTAAATCCCAGTTCTAGCCCTTCTCTCACCTTGAAGATCCTCGATCGCTACATATAACCTTGAATCCGTCTGAACCATTCTCGAATGTCATTTACTCTACGAAATTTCAATTACACTAACCAAGTAAACAGAATGACCTGACCCCGCATGCAATCCACATACCAGGAAAGTAATCCACACCCTTGAAGAAACAAGCACAATCATACATTGCACACTCTACACTTACTAGTACAACTCTATCATTCCATGAATTCCACTATTCGTAAAGTACATTACAACTTGTATCGAAGAAATTTCCATCACTCGAGTCATTCCTAGACTCCACCTCTATAGGTCATAACTGATTCACCAACATACCTCGAACCAAAACCAATACAACACATAATCATGTAATCATCTCATCATTAGTGGACTCCCCCACCTGGCTCAAAGCCAAAGATCGAGACAAATAATAACTTACGATGCCCATACACTATCACTGCCACCATATTGTGGTGAGGTTCAACTAAATTCTCCGTAAGCTCATATGACCCAAACCATCTAACCCTCAAATCGAATGCAAATCTCGCATCCACCATTGAAATGGTCATGCCAACTCCCACAAGCGATCTAAACTCAATTTACAACATACATCATTTACTGATAGAGAGAACATACTATAAATAAACATAAGGGTCACACACCTCAGGACAACCCGCAGGAGATACCCCTGCCTGCTTAACCTCAATATGATATCTCCCAATACACTTATGAAAATCATAGCTATCACACAATCCCTATACCTTCCTCCAGTAGAACACAACCACTGCCTGCCCTCGAGACATCCCATAAGCGGTATAAGAACCTGAAGGTGATGGCAATACTAACATTGGAGTTGTGGTCAAGGAAATCTTGAGCTTTTGGAAGCTCTACACACACTCGTCTGACCACATGGATTTCTTTAAATGGACACCACGTGTCCCAAGAATGCTACTAAACGGAGCCAACAATTCACACTTAGAGAACTTCGCACAAAGCTTCTCCTCCCTATATCCTTGTAATACCATCATCAAATGCCAAGTATGATATCCCTAGCTACGAGATTACGGAAGGATGCCATCAATAAATACAATAACAAAGAAGTTATAACACGGCTGAATACACCGGCAATCAAATACATAGACACTGCTGGGGCATTGGTCAGCTCAAAAGACATCACAGGAACTCAGAACATAACAGGAAAACCCACTTCACTCCACAATTAAACTACACGAGAGGTCCTTCAATACTCATGACTCTAAGCCATATTCTAACACAATACAGAAGTCAAATAATCAATGGTTCTTGCCACATATCCCGCCAATTCATTTTGTCGCAATCAAACAACCTGAACACATCTAACTGTCAATCACATTCACCACGTAGTCATCTAGTCACAAGGTTTCATCAATAAGGACACCACGGACATATAAATCCCTAACACATGTGCTCACCCAATTTAAATCT
Organism: Nicotiana undulata; assembly: GCA_005239495.1. Taxonomy (NCBI): domain Eukaryota; kingdom Viridiplantae; phylum Streptophyta; class Magnoliopsida; order Solanales; family Solanaceae; genus Nicotiana; species Nicotiana undulata. The sequence goes on along the minus strand of ML286437.1, from coordinate 14,623 downwards.
CACCACTCAAGCCACAGACAAAATCCGGCCTCAAGTCCTTCCGACTGGCCCATTATTGACATGTTAAAAATCACATCTCACCCATGGAAGTCATAATCCGCCGATGCACAACTAATACCAAGCGCTCGCGTGCGCATTAAAATACATGAAATAAATTCAAAGAGTTACATTTTTGGCTGAATAAATGGATTCGCACGATAAAAATTCAAGAATGCGGAATGTTTCCTAAGGGTTCTGCAACCTCTTAAAGATAAGTACAGACGTCTCTGTACCGATCCACAAGACTTTACTAAACCTGCTCATAACCGTTGAGTCCTATGTAACCTAGTGCTCTGATACTAACTTGTCACGACACCAAATCCTAACAGGCCGTGATTGTGCCTATCGTGGAACTAGGCTAGCCAACCATCACTTTACTACGCATTTGTTCGATTATAATCATTCACAGTTCAATAACAATAGCAACGTAGCATAGAATAATGTATTTAAGACTTAGCGCCCCAATAATAGTCTAACAACTCTAAACAAACCTCCCAGAACTGGAGTCAATAGCCATGAGCATCTAAGAAAATAAATCCAACTCTGCTAGTACTATAATATATGTCTTCGAATCAATTGCTAAAACTAAATAAGGAAGGGAAGTGGAGAAGTTGTGGACGCTGGACAACTACCTCGAAATCCCGTGAACTATTGCTACGAGCAAGGACAACTGCTGCTCCAGACCGTCACCTGAATCTATGCACAGAGGCACATGGAGTCTATATGAGTACGCCAACTCAATAGTAATAAAAATAAATCACAGTCTGAGAATTATAAAACACACAGTACAGATGCAAAAATTAACAAAAGCCAGTAAAACACCAAGTCACCAGGTAGTATTCATCAAGTACATAAGTTTGAAATCAGTTTCCAGAAATCCTTTGGAACAATTGTAATATCAGTATTTCTCAGTAAAATTCTCAGTAAAAACTAGTTTGAAAACGAAGTAAATCATAGTTTAAAACTCAGTAAAATCATCATAAATCTGCCCCTCGGGCCAAAATCATTTCTCGTAACAATTGCCCCTCAGGCATTCTCATAATCACTCAATAACAGCCCCGCATGCAATAATCATCACTCAGTATCAGCCCCGCGGGCAATAATCATCACTCAGTAGGTACCTGCGCTCACTGGGGTGTGTACAGACTCCGGAGGGGCTCCTACAGCCCAAACGCTATAACAAGCCACATCATGGCATAAATCACTCACAACAAAGGCCTGAAAGCCTCCCTCATATCCTCACAATATAGGCCTGAAAGCCTCACTCAGCCAGACACTCTCGATTTTCCCTTAGGCCATAAACATACCGGGTTCTCGACCCAAAATAGTGTTCATTTTCCAATAAATAGAATCAAAATACTCTGAGTGTCAAAACAATTTATCAGGAAAAGACTGAGTGTAAAATCATAACATATCAGTGAGGAAAAATACAAGGGGAAAACAGGTCGGCACTAGGCCCCAAACATGGCTTACAGCCCAAATCATATCAAAATATATCTATACTATTAAGTATAGGTTTAGAAATCGATTCCGCAACTCAATAGTTTCCTAAATAGGGAATATATCTCCAATGCTTCATTCTTTGCATTCCAAAACCCATGAAAGGGTGCATAGTCCGGGGTTACATACTCTAAGGACATGATTTAAAGACATTACTTACCTCAAAATTAGCCCGGAAACTATTCCGCAATACGCTTGCCTCTCGAATCAACTTCCGAGCGCTCCAAATCTATAAGGATCAGACCTTTGTCATCAAATTATGCTTAAGGAACGAATTCCAATTGAAAAGTATTAATTTTAAGAACAAAACCCGAAACCGGTCAAAATCCGATCCCCGGGCCTCTGTCTCGGAACTCAAAAATTTTATACAAAAAGTTTTCTTCATCATCTCATGAGTCCGTACATATAAAGAGCACTAAAATCGGAGTTCGTTTGACCCCTCAAATCAACCCCTAAAGGTCTCATAATCTCAAGCCCTAAACCCACCTTTTTCTACTGATTGTCATGAATTTAACACTGAGATTATGTTCTATAATCACCCATAAACGGGTTTTAAGGTCCAAAATACTTACCTCTATGAAGAACACTTATTTCCCTCTTCAAAAATCGCCTCAAGAGCTCTCTATCCGTACAAAAATGGTGTAAAAAGGGTTTAGGTCGCAGAAGGGTTTATTTAAATACTGCCCAGTGATTTACTCTCCGCGATCGCCGTAAATGGCTCCCACTGTCTNTCGCGGTCAATGGCACGCGATCGCACAGTGTTCCTCCCTTTGAACTCCATGATCGCAGACCAAGGCACACGATCGCAAAGTGCTGACTCACCCCCCACGCGCCTGACCCTGTGCGATCGCACTAACCCCTACGCGATCGCACTACTTTGACTCCCTCTACTCTGCGATCGCACCTTCTCACCCGCGATCGTATAGAGAAAATTGTGCCTTCCCAAAATAACTCACCGTGATCGCATTAATTCCCCCGCGATCGCAGTGAAGGAAATTGCTATTGTGCAAAACCAGAAAACCAGCAATGTTTTTAAGTCCAAATGAGTCCGTTAATCACCAGAAATAAATCCCGAGCCCCTCGGGACCCCAATTAAACATACTAACACGTCATATATGATCATTCAAACTTAGTTTCACTCTCAAAACACTAATAACAATGTCAAAACACCATAATCACCTCGGATTCAAGCCTAAGAACTTTGAAATTTCTAAAATCCACCAACGATGCCGAAACTATCCAAAACAACTCCGATTGACCTGAAATTTTGCAGGCATATCCAAAATGACATTACAAACTTGTTCCAACTGTCAGAATTCCATTCCGACCTCGATAGCCTATTTTCCACTGCCAACCAAAAATCGCCAAAAATTAACTTTCGCCAATTCAAGCCTAATTCTACATCGGGCATCACAAATTTTTTCTGAACACACTCCTAAGTCCCAAATCACCTAACGAAGCTATCGGAGCCATAAAATCCACATTCCGAGGTCGTTTACCAATAAGTCAACTCTCGGTTGACTTTTCCCATTTTGAGGCTATTTTTAAAGGCTAAATGACTGAACTCTAACTACAATCATTCGATTTCAATCCTACCAACTCTAATACATCAAATATAGTATAACCAGTCTATAACAAGTCAATAACAACAATTTTAATGCAAGTTCTACGTAACGGCAGAACGGGTCGTTACACCTTCTCAGCAGCAAAAAAGACAAATGTATCAGTGACTTATAGCAAGAGACTTCAGGAAGTCGCCAAGGAAGACATCACCTTAATAGAAGAAGACGTTGATGGAATTCTACTACCGTGCAACGACGCCCTGGTAATTTTTCTTAATATTCAAGATTTCAAGATTAAACGTGTTTTGGTTGATCCAGGAAGTTCAGCCAACATCATTCAATAGAGAGTGGTGGAATAAGCCAAGCTAACCGGAAGCATCATTCCGGCACAACAACTACAGGAACCAAGCCTACTCTCGAACCAAACGAAGACGACAAAGGGGGGGGGAGGCGTTAGAATCCCATCGGGTACCAAGATATTTCTAGGTACTGCAAGAAACGGACGCAACCAAGTCCATGGCGGAAGAACTCGAACAAGTGGCATTGTTCGAGAAATTTCTAGAGAGGAAGTTTCACTTGGGGATAGGACTAAACCCTCGGGCTCATGTCAGGATTTATTAAATTTCATAAAACTAACGCTGGGTTTTGCATGGTCGGATGCTGATATGACAGGTATCCCGCTAGAGGTGGTCGTGCACAAGCTAATCCTGGACCCAAGCATCCCGCTAGTAAGGCATAAAATTTCCCAATTTCCGAGGTCAAAAACATGTTTCTTAAAGAAGAGGTAACTCGATTGCTCGACATTAGTTCACTCCGGGAGGTAAAGTATCCCGACTGGCTAGTTAACGTACTAGTAGTTCCGAAAAAGAATAACAAAAAAATTCTGTATGTGCGTAGATTATAAGGATTTGAATAAGGCGTGCCCACAAGACTCGTTCCCACTGCCAAACATCGATCAAATTATTGATGCAACGGCCGGACACGAGTTTATGAGTTTTCTCGATGCCTATTCTAGGTACAACCAAACTAAGATGAACCCGGAGGATCAGGAATAAACTTCATTCATAGAACTTTGGCACGTATTGCTACAATGTGATGCCCTTCGGGCTTAAAAATGTCGGAGCCACTTATCAGAGGCTCTTGAACAAAATATTCGAAAAGAAAATAGGGAAAACAATGGAAGTATACATAAATGATATGTTGGTTAAGTCTTTGAAAGCAGGTGGCCATTTGAAACACCTCCAGGAAACCTTCGATATCCTAAGAAAGCACAACATGAAGATCAACCCCAAAAAGTGTGCATTCGGAGTTAGTTTCGGTAAGTTTTTGGTCTTCCTGGTGTCACAAAAGGGGATCGAAGTCAATCCCGATAAGATTAAAGCCATCAAGGACATTCTATACCAGCTGAAAAACATGAAAGAAGTCTAAAGACTAACCAAAAGACTGGCACCTCTAAGCATGTTCATTTCTCGGTCCTTAGAAAAATGTCATCACTTCTTCTCACTTCTAAAGAAGAAGAAAAAATTGAATGGACTCCAGAATACCAACATGCACTAAAACACTTGAAATGGTATCTATCAAGCCCTGTGTTACTATCAAAACCGGAGGCAGGCGAACAATTGCTAATATACTTAGCGGTCTCGGAGGTAGAGCTAAGTGTCGTTTTAGGTCGAGAGGACGAAGGAATGCTATCTCCTATATAATGTGTTAGCAAAATTTTATCGTGACCGGATACTCGTTATCCACACCTTGAAAAACTAGCTTTAGATCTCGTGGTCACCACTCGAAAGCTTAAGCCTTATTTTCAGTTGATTTTGAAGGTCAATGTCCTCCACAAACCTCCAGGAAACCTCCAGGAAATCTCCTCTTTAAGGTGGCCATTTGAAACACCTCCAGGAAACCTCCAGGAAATCAGGCCGTGGTGACAACTTTTCCCCTGCACAATGTCCTCCACAAACCTGATTTTGAAGGTCAACTGGCCAAATGGGCAGTTGAACTAGTGAATTTGATATTGAATATAAGCCCATGATTGCGATCAAATCACAAGTTTTTGCCGTCTTCATGGCCTATTTTAGTCCCGGGCTACAACCTTTGGTAGTAAAAGAAGTGGTGATGGTGTACGAAATGACATCAGGAGTTTGGACCTTGTTCACAGACAAGGCTTCTAACGTGAAAGGGTCCGGGCTCGGGATGGTCTTAATCACGCCCTCGGGAGCTGTTCCCTTGACTAACAATGAAGCCGAGTATGGGGCTTTGATTGCAGGACTTGAAATGGCCCGAGGACTAGACTTTGAGGTCATTGAAATCAAATATAATTCCCAACTAGTGGTAAATAAAGTATATGGAATCCTCGAAACCAAAGAGGAGAGGATGCAGCAATATGTGGTTAAGGTTCAATCTTTGCTCGCGCGGTTCAGGGAATGGTCGGTCACCCATATCTTGAGAGAAGAAAATGCATAAATGGATGCATTGGCCAATTTGGGTTCGTCCACGGAAATGAAAGGATCAGATTCTGGTATCATCTTTTAGATCATGCATTCGATACTGGATGTGGATGGTTATTATGACGTAAATACAACAAACCTAGTCTGGGACTAGAGGAATGAGATCATCGACTACCTTGAGCACGACAAGTTGCCCAAAGACTCGAAAGAATACCGAGCACTGCACACCAAAGCAACTCCTTACTGCTTTTGGGGAGGACAGTTATACAAAAGGTCGTTCCAAGGCCCATTGGCCCAATGCATAGGAGCCTCCGAAGCTAATTACGTCATGCGGGAGGTTCACAAAGTAATCATTCAGGTGCAGATTTGTTGGTGTTAAAATTAGTTAGGGCGAGATATTTCCGGACTCGGATGAAACAAGATGCTAAGGCTTTTGTTCATAAGTGTTAACGCCATGCACCATTAGTGTACCAACCGGCAGAACTACTGATATAGTCGGGCCGCTGCCACCATCTCCCGTAAAGGTAAGATTTCTTTAAATTTTAACTGATTATTTCACTAAGTGGGTTGAAGCAGGTCCTTACCAGAAAATTGGAGAGCTCAAACCAGTCAATTTCCTATGGAAAAACATAATTTGCCGATTTAGAATATCGGAGGAGATTTCCTGAAACAACGAGCCACAATTCATAGGCTCAAAGGTCACAAAGTTCCTTGAAGACACGAAAATTAAAAGAATTACACCTTCTCCATACCACCCGAGCGCAAATAAGCAAGTGTAATCAACCAATAAGGTGATTATTCAAAACCTCAAAAAGAGGTTGGAAGCAACCAATGGTAGGTGGCCGGAAGAGTTACCAGGAGTGTTATGGGTGTATCAAACGGTGGCTAAATCAAGCACGGAAGAGACACTTTTCTCTCTCGTATACAGGGAAGAAGCTCTGATCCTGATGAAAGTAGGAGCACCGGACTTGTGGTACTTCCGGGCAGACGAAGAAATAAACAACTAAGCATTGCTGGTCAATTAGAGCTGTTTGACGAATGCAGGGACTTGGCGCACAAAAGGATGGTGGCCTAGAAATAAAGAATGGAAAGGTACTATAACCAAAGGGCCAATCTCCGTTATTTCAAAGTGGGAGACTTGGTTTTGAGGAAAGTGACTCTAAACACCCGGGAGCTCAACGCAGGAAAGCTGAGCCCAACAGGGAAGGCCCCTACCGATTTTCAACTATCACCGGAAAGGGATTATACAAACTAGAAAACAAAGATGGATTCAAACTACCGAGCAATTGGAACGTAACTCACCTCAAAATGTATTACTACAGATGGGAACCGCTTGTACTAAAAGTATGTGATGCACTCTTTTTCCCATCGCCCGGTATTTGTCCTAAATGGGTATTTCTGACAATGTTTTAACGAAGCAGCAACAAAAAGCATAATATGAAGGAAACGTCATCAGCAGAGATAAGACCTTTAAATGACAAGGCATTGAAACAACAAACCACTGCGAGATGGTTAGATAGTCTTTGGCTCGATGACAAATTGCTAATGGGAAGCGAAACTTGCCATCGGACCAAAGACTATTCAAATGTTTATGAGTGCTCTTTCCTGCAAGCCACTAGGGGGTGTATAGATAATCTTTTGCTCGATAGAAAAGTTCCTAATTGGAAATAAAGCTTTCTATCAAACCAAAGATTATCCAACCATTCACTAGTATTTTTCCTCAAAGGAGAAAGACTTCCAGTGTTCTAATTCGCATTTGAACATTGGGGGAAATAGTATAAAAATATGGTAACCTGATTGCCACAAAAATGGGGACTACAAGACCCGGGAACAAAAGTGTCATTTCAGAACCGAGGACAATACAACCAGCCCCGTAGAAACAAGTTGTACAAATTAGCCATATGTAATAGCAACTTTTCTTTCACTAAAACAAATGCCTATGTACTTTTGAAAATAGAAGGAATAAAATAAATTCCTTTTATTTTTTCTTATTTCTTGTCCAAAAGATGAATTGATTTTATCATTTGAAAGTTAATCAAGTACTTCAAATGTTAGTGTCGGAATGCACAGGAGACGTCCTCTTCAAGATCACCATAAACATAAGAGGGCCTTCTCTTATGAAACTCACACGGTAAAGAGGTACTTCTTTACGGAACCCAAATGCTATCAGGGAAAAATGCATACGAAGCCTTGCATAATTCGGCACAAAAAGAGTAACTATGTGTAGTGCTTAAACAAAAAACACTTTTATTTATCAAACATGCTAAGAAGCACAAGTTCAAAAATACAAAAGGAAAATAACAAAGAAAAAGAAAGAAAAAAGCTAAACGACGTCGCCACCAGAACTCAGGGGAAGAGAAGCATCAGTGTCCCGGGAAGATGTAAGCGGATTTGTCGTTAGCTTAGGATCTTGGCCTTTAATCATTATTCTCTTCAAGTTCCTCCTCGGTTCCTAAGAACTCAAAACTTGAACCATAAGATTCAGTTACATCAGGTTGATCCTGGAGGCGTCCTCGAGCAGTTAACTCCAGCGCTCAACCCTTGGCGATCTCAACGTCAATCTCAAAGATGCCCTATTTGGCCTCTTCCAAGGTCTTCATCCTCATATTATACGTAGAATGTGTTTTTAAGATGATGAGGAATCCCCTCGGTGTTGAGTTTCTAATTTAAGCCTATCAACCTCACTTTCAAGGCCATCCCGCTCAGATATCGTGGCGATAAGGCTAAGATCAAGATCACATACAGTGGTTATATGAACCCTATTATGTTCCATGATCTTCTTATACCTATCCTTCATCTGGGCATGCTTCTCTTTGGTAGTAGCAGCCTTTTTAGCCTTGGAATTCAAGTCTGCCTCCAAGTTATTCACTCGCTCAATGGAGGCAGCCTCACGCTCGACAGAAGCAATCACGACATATCGAACTTCAGACCATTTAGCCTTAGCTTCTTGAAATAGTAAATTTAGATAAGAGGATTGTTTGCTGAGGGCCATCACTTCTTGCTTACTTTGCTGCAACCGAGCCTCTAACTCACTTGCCTCAACAGCTTTTGCTTCCGGCACCGGGAGGCGAGCAGCAATTTAGTCCCTCTCGGCCAAAACCTTATCCTACGCAGACTTGAGTCCTTCTTTATCAAGGATCAATTTTTGAAGGCCCTCAGAATCAAGGAAGTTGGCATGCGAAGCAAATACTAAAGTTAAAAATCCCTGTCACGACAAATAAAAAAAACAAGCAATAAAAGAGCAAGTTCGGTACCCGCTGCCACATTGTGCATGGCATTATTTAACGAACACTCTCCTGAAAGAGAGAGTATTTATTTCTTATCTTTTTCTGAAGCCAAGGGATTCAAATAATTGGCGAGTTCCACCGGTCGGGACAGCAGATGACACTTAGTAGACACCGAAAGGAAGACACTCCTCATTCTCGAGGATCTACAGAAGAGGGCGAGTAGTTGTGCCCCAAATTCCCATGGTCAGGGGGACTGGGGAGGAGGGACACCCTCCTTTCGGTGTCAGCAGCTAGTAGGGGAGATGCAGCGGTTGTTGGTAAAGAAGGTATGGTTGGCGTGAAAGGAGATGAAGCTAATGGTGTTGCAGGTTGAGAAGCAGCTGCGGAAGAGGCATTGCTATTTGTGGGTTGCTCGCCAATCGAAGACGGAAGAGGCCCGATACTTAGACTCATAGTACCAAGAGCAGTGACTGGGACTTGAAAAGGAGAGTTAGCATTCTCCAGTAAGTCAAACTTGCCCAGAGCGCTTGGGCATCGCCCTCGGTTGGGGTTCTAAGCTCTTCAGACTGAGCATTTTATTGAACTGATGAAGATCGTTTTCACCTTTAAAGGAAAGCCTCTTCATCACTGGCTTCTCCATCATCATCAATAACCACAGTGTTTGTGGCTGGCTCGGGCGCGACTTTCTTCACTTTCTTATTTTCACCCTCGACCGAGGAAGAACGTCGCCTTTTTGGTTGATTGTTCTCTGGTTCAGGACTCCAAGAATAAGCACATATACTGGTAGAAGACCAAAGGGCACCTGTTCGGGTGAGATCCTCCTGCAACAAGCCTGTAGCCTCTATGGGATCGACCAAAACATCCTACTCAGAGATAGAGACAAAACCCTGAGGGAGACCTGAATCATACAAAAAGGTAGGGTTAACCAGCTTTCTTATGTACAAAGATGAAATGAAAACAAAGTTAGTTTTACGAGACAATTTTACGAGTCAGTTTACCATGGTTCTTGGCCCTCCATCCATATATGGGGTACAATTCCTTTCATCGACGGATTTCGAGCGTAGCGATGTCCAGAATCTTCTAAACCCACCGTTCCAATCCTTCAACCCTTGGAGGTGTCCACCGAATTGCTGAAATAATGAATGAAGAAAGGTTATGAAATGACCTATATCTCCGGAGAAAAAGATAATTTGTAAACTTACGCGGACGAGTCCAGGATTCAGGAAAATATGGAGTTGTAGCCTGGACGATGTTCCTGGTGGCAATGACGATAAACCGTTCCGTCCATCCAATGTCATTGTCGTCATCCATGATGGTGAGCAACGCATGGTTGCCACACTTGCTGAAATTTATTACCCCACTACAAAAAAAACTTGAGGGAGTAGAGGTTCATCATATGAGCCAAGGTAAGGTCCTCTTGCGTTTTCTGGCCAAATAAACTTGGTACCAGTGGCACAACTCCAAAAGCGCGGGGTTAAATCCCCTTCTCAAAGAAAACGTACCTAAAGTGAAGGGGTACATTTAAATGTACCGAAGTCCTTCTAAGTGAAGCAATGATGTTTAGTTCATGGCAGTCACAATCTTCTTTCATAGCAGGAATGTTGGAAGGGCGAATAGAAGAAGAAAATTTGCCAACAACCCAAGTGCGAGGTTTTGAAGTAGGAAATGTCTCTTCGAAGTCTTTGGCTGTGTTGACATGTATGGGGATGATGGTACTCGTCGTTAGAGGATCATAATCAACATCGACCTATTTTTCTTTTCTTCTCTTCAGCCCACCACCGAAGAAAAGACCAGCATTCTTGGAAGAGCTAGCATAAGAAGCCATACGATAAGAAGGTGATAAGGATTTTTTAGAATAAGATCAAAGGGAGATGAAAGAAGTAGGAAGTTAATCAATGAAGTTGAGAGAGTTTGTGAAATTGTGAAGTGTAAAAGAAGAAGAATTAGGCGTATAAGTAAAGGAATAGGCGACAAAAATTGTGGCCATGATTACCTCGAGAATTGGCGAAAATATTGCTAAATAATGGAGAAACACGTGTTCAGAGTATTAAATGCGATGAGACGTGCGTCTAATCAAGCGTCAGATACTTTTTAGAAAATTTCAGAAAATTTCTCGTCAAGAAATGAATCTTCATCAACTTTCCAGTGACACAAAGAAGTTCCACTGGAAAGCAGGGGGCTATCTATATAGGGTAAAATTTGTACACATTAAATTTTTGAATGAAAGAGTGACACATGAAATGGGGGGGGGGGGCAAATGAAAGATGAAGCGAGTAGAAACCGAGACCATGGACAACAACTTAGGTTGGCATCGGGTAGACCCCGAAGGGAACATTATCAATGAAAGCAAACAAATATTTGTCACCAGATGACATTCAACAAAAAATATTCCGCAATATTAAATACGCATCCGCTACAGAGAATTTTGGCATTCATGACGTACCGTTACATATTCATCAATGGCCCCCATTATTGATATTTAAGAGGGGCTTGATACTAGGGCCTTTTTGCCTATGGATAGTTATAAATAATGACTTTAACAACCATTGTAAAAGAAAAAAATTCTGAAAAACTTATCTTACACATTATTTCAAACTAAATAATATTTTATTTTATGTCTAACGCTATTTGAGGTGTGGCTATAATTCATGGTTTAGCGCATTATATGCCTTGCATTTTACGTGCTTTAATGATAAATTACACTTTGTTTGGTCGTAATTGAGTCTATTTTATGTGTAGGTGAATTAGAGATGGAGTATATTATTCCAAGCTAATCTGGTGCTCAATTGGTAGAAGTTCCATTTCATGGTACATGAAGGTATAGTCTTGGGGAACTTAGTATCAAGTAAGGGCATTGAGGTGGATCGTGCAAAGGTTGACGTGATAGCAAAGCTTCCACCACCCATTTCCGTCAAAGCAATCAGAAGTTTCCTTGGGCACGCCAGTTTTTATAGGAGATTTATAAAAGATTTTTCCAAAATTGCTAACCCCTTGTGTAAATTGCTTGAAAAAGATCACCCTTTTGTGTTTTCTGATGACTGCAGGGTAGCATTTGAGGAATTGAAGAAGAGACTGGTAACAACACCTATCATTGTTGCCTCTGACTGGGAGCAACCATTTAAGCTGATGTGTGATGCAAGTGACTATGTTGTGGGAGTAGTTCTTGGGCAGCGAAAAGATAAAATCATACATCCTATATACTACGCAAGTAGAACGCTGAGTATAGCCCAGCAGAATTACACTATGACCGAAAAGGAAATGTTGGCAGTGGTGTTCGCGTTTGACAAGTTCAGATCATACCTGATAGGCTCGAAGGTAATTGTTTATACTGATCATGCTGCTCTCAGGTACCTAATCGTGAAGAAGGAGTCAAAATCGCGCTTGATTCGTTGGGTGCTACTGCTATAAGAGTTTGACTTGGAAATCCGTGACTGTAAGGGAACGGAAAACCAAGTAGTTGAACATTTGTCTAGACTAGAAGGAGCTGAAAATGGTTGAGGTAGAAGAGATTCTGGAAACCTTTCCAGATGAACAACTACTAGCCACAAGTCTTGAGGAAGCGCCATGGTATGACGACAGTGCAAACTATCTGGCGAGCGGTATAGTTCTGTATGACCTTTCTACTGTCTATATGAAAAAGTTCTTTCGTGATTGTTGCATGTATTATTGGGATGAACCTTATGTATTTAGGATTTGTATTGACAACATGATCCGGAGATGCATCCCCGAGATAGACCAGTCTTCTATTTTGCAGGTAGGCATGTAACGCATCACCATACGGTGGACATTTCAGAGGAGGCAAGACAGCCGTAAAGTTTTGGAGGCGAGCTTCTATTGGCCAACAATGTTCAAAGATGCACATTTATGGGTAAAGGGTTGTGATGAATGCCAGCGAATCGGGAGTATTTCCCACCGACATGAGATGCGTATAAACCTAATTCAGGAGGTCGAAGTGTTTGATATATAGGGAATCGATTTCATGGGGCCCTTCGTCAGCTCATATGGGAAAAAGCACATACTCGTCATTTTGGACACGTGTTCAAATGGGTGGAGGATGCAACTCTCCCTGCCAATGATGCAAAGGGGGTGATTCAGTTTTTGAGAAAGATATTCACCAGATTTGGCACTCCAAGGGCAATAATCAATGACGGAGGCACTCATCTTTGTAATCGATCCTTCGCGAAGTTGTTGGAGAAGTATGATGTACGCCACAAGGTGGCCACCCCATATCATCCACAAACAAGTGGGCAAGTGGAAGTGTCGAACAGAGAAATAAAGAGTGTGTTAACTAAGATCGTGAGTACCACTAGAACGGATTAGGCGAGAAAGTTAGATAATGCATTTTGGGCTTATAGAACCGCTTTCAAAATGCCAATTGGCATGTCTCCATAAAAGTTGGTGTTTGGGAAGGCGTGTCACTTACCGGTAGAGTTGGAGCATAGAGCTTGGTAGGCGCTAAGACAGTTGAATCTCGATATAGAAGCTGTTGGAACAAGTAGAGTCACGGAATTGCATGAGCTTGATGAGTTTTATTATCATGCTTTTGAGAACACAAGATTGTACAAGGAGAGAATGAAGATGAGACATGATAAAAACATTATTGAGTGGAATTTTAAACCCGGAGATACGATATTTCTATACAACTCAAGATTAAGGTTATTTTCGGACAAATTAAAGTCACGATGGTCAAGGCCATTTCGGGTGGTTGAAGTGAACCCCACTGGTGCCATCGAGATTGCCGTAGAAAATGAATCTCGCACATTCAGAGTCAATGGACACATATTAAAACATTACGTGGGCATGGATGAAGCAAAGAGAGTGTCACTGACCCATTTGATCGAGCCTCCGATGTTGAGCGAGCCTTAAATGCGCTTACCTGCATCGTGCTGCGATGTTTAATCAGGCGTTGCTTGGGAGGCAACCCATTAGACTGTTGTAATCGCCGTGACACGACGTTAACTAAGGCGCTTGTTGGGAGGCAACCCAATTCGTAGTTGATTTTTGGTGTAGTTAGAATTTTTCCTTTTGTTTTTAGGTACTAACAAGTTTGTAGGTGCGTTTGGGCAAGTCGAGCAGTGTTTAAGCGTCACGCGAAGTCGGGATAAAGCCAGGGTTGACCAGGCCATAGGTTGGCGACGCCTGGCTAAAGCTAGGGCCAACCAGGCCTTAGGCTGGCTAACACCAGGTTCAACCAAGATTTAGGATGGCGATGCTCAGCTAACACCAGGGTCAACCAGGCCTTAGGCTGGCGACGCCTGGCTAATGCCAGGGTCCACCAGGCCTTAGGCTGGCGACCCCTGGCCAACGCCACGTAAGTGATTTCGGCCCTTTTAAGTCTTTTCTCCTTCTTTTGGTCGAAACAAACCTCACAAAAATACTCTCACACACTAAAAACATTACAAAGTAAACCCTAATCCCACTTACACCAACACACATCAAGCTCTAACACATTGCACAAATTTCTTGCTCACCCACACATAATCACCAGCACATTAACATCCACATCGAGGTCAAGCCTAATCTTGCTAGTCATTTACACTCATCCGAATTCTCAAGCATCCTACTCCTCACAAAGCTTCAAAGGTATGATTCTATCTCTTCCCTTTGTAAATTCGAATTGAGTATAGGTAATGAGAGCTGGTTGTTCTTCATTGTTTTTTTTTAAAGTAAATTTTACTACTAGGCTAGGTGCCTAGTAGCGATTTTATTAATAATAAGAAAACGAGAAACAAATAGAGTAATGTTGTCCTAGAATCCATAGGACGATAAACAAAGAATAAGACATAAATCCTACTATCAAAATTGGGCTTGTAGGCCCAATAGTGATCTCACATAATGTACTACTATCTAT